>JAPDSC010034438.1:0-17620 GCA_026290005.1 Latrodectus geometricus | reverse complement strand
TTTTTTCATTGCAAATGTAATAAACCCTATATGGTATGAATCACTGAAATCAGCAAATTCCATCCACTCATATACCTGCCCGAGGTTGCCGAATGCGATATCTGCTTCTCCTCGTTGCACGAGGCCTAATAAACCCGACCAGTTTCCATCAGTTCCTTTTGAGCCATAAGCATCTTCCTCTGGAGTGATGATTTCATAAGGGACAGCTAAATTTTCCAAGACTGCTGTCAGAAGTCTACCAGCTATTCCTGAAAACTTGTAGCTGCCATCTTCCTTACTTATTTCCATGAAATGTGGTTCTTTGCGAGTGCATATGGTTATTTTTCCAGAATGCTCCATGAGTAATAAATTTATTTCAAAAATATGTCACTCCAAGAAAATTGCTTTTCATTTAATCATTTGAGTAAAAGTAAATTAGTTAGATTAATTAAAGTAATAATTTTTTGAAACTCTTAAGGTTTGTATTCAAAAATTCGTCTGGAGTAACTCCTGTTTCAAAAGGTGATATATTTCAGCATATGGAAAAAATCTGAGAAAAAGACATTATATTTATTTGCGTGTTATACAATTTATTCAACGCTTTAGTAATTCCCATGTATTACCATATTTGAATATATTTAGGGTAAATAAATATAATTTTATTTTATTTATTTCATCAAAGTTGAGTCTTGTAATGAATAAAGAGTATGTAAATCAAGCTATAAACTTTAAAGAAGTTTTAATACCTTTAATTACGTTAATGCATTTTAAAATTACCATGTCAAAAGATTTAAATATTAACTGAAATCGAGAAATCGATGCTTATAGCCAAATATTAAACTATGCAGGATGAAGATATTTCATAAAAAAATATGTCAAAAGCACTTAATGTTAACAATGGTTGATCAAAAAATTTAATATTTAGAAATGTATAGTCATTTAAAGTACTTCTATGACAAATATTAATTTCAGAAAAATATAACTTTATTCGATTCCCAGAATCCAGTTCTGTATAAAAATAATTAATTATTATATGAAATGAGCATTTCTGCTAATCTTCAAAAAATCAATTAAAGTGAGAAGCATTACATTTATTTTAAAATATGCGCTAAATTTAATTTTATTAAATTTAAACATACAGAAATCTTACTGATGTTTTAAAAATTTGAAAGAAATGCAATTTTTTTTAATAAATATTTTTTTTAGCATGGAATTAAATTTTTGTTTCTCCCAATTATTTGACGACTCAGTTGGGGAAAAAAAATCCATTATTTTTACGTGAACTTTATGTAACTTCTTTTGGATTCACTTTGTAAAAAGGTTTAAAATAGCTTTCATGTAGATTTTTAGGTCTTGCGCGTTACGACTGCTGACATGTATTTAACTTCGATCATTTTTGATATTTTATAGACATTTTCGACGATGTTGTATCCACATGTGAGGTGCATCTCTAACATCAAAAATACCCGAACGGAATCGACGAAACAAAAATTGTACGTAACTGGTTGTTACAGTCTTATATAGGACGATAAACACCTTTCACAATTTTAGCCACCAGACTATCTTTTTCGCCGTTACAAGAGAAAAACGAAAATGCATCGAATTTTCTGTTTGTTGTCTTCCATTTTTAAAACCTTGTACTCGTAACTGAATTAATCAAACAAAAAACCACAAGAGGATATTTTTGTGTCAAATGTCACCTTTCCAACGAGCATAAATCTGAAATTGTTTGATAGATACCTCAAGAGATATCGATCACTACAGACGTCTACCGAAAAAATAATGGATTACTTTTTCCCGCATACTAATGTTTGATCTTTTTGATTAGTTAAAGTTAAAATTAGTATAGTATGTTTAATTATTATTCGAGGCCCTTTTATTAATTTTTACGATTTTCTTATATCCAGAATCATCATCGTAATGGGAACAAAATCACAATTGCTGTCGTAAATATTGTTACAAATTTATTTGTCTTTAAATATCTCAGACAATTATTTTACCTAAATAGGATAAATGATATAGTTTTAATTGGAAAATAAGATTTTGTATGTATTGAATAATCTGAAATAGCTTGTTTTAATTCTACAATTAAAAATAAGAATCTTTTATTTTTAATCAAGATATGAGCTACGTAAATTGTTGATAAATTAATAAGGGTCACTAAGATTCATCCCATTTCTTCTGCTTGGATCGGATTAGATTTGGCAGCCATGTGGTACTTTGTGGGCTGCCAAGTTTGGATCTAGCAGTTCAGATAGGCCCAATATAACAAAATTCAAACTCCCTAAGATTGACGGAATCTTGACCGCTAATAATGGACTAAAGAAAAGCCACGATTAGCCATAATAAAGCCAAGATATTTTGCTGCTTAGTATGATACTGAAATAGCTTTGAACAAAGAAGACATTATATGGGATCGAAAATCTTTTTTTAAAAGCAGTTCTTGGATGAATTCCTGGGCAAGATATAATATGTAAAATAGACTTAGGGAATCAAATTGGGGAGTCAGAATATGAAGGTGATTTTTTTAAGAGCCGGAAACTATCAAGATAGATTATTGGCTTAACGAAACTCATAACGAAAATTAATATGACTTCTGCTTCATCAGAAGCAGACTCAATAGAAAAAAAGACGTTAGTTTAAGATACGCCGTTTGCAGTTGAAACTCTTGGGTGCGGTAAATGATTATCTAGTCTTTTGGTCGCAATTTGTAAAACCTATAACATTGACAATATTTCTGATGAAGATAATCTTCAGTATGTATTTCAATGTGATGTACTACTGTCTAAAATATCAAGACTAATAGAGAGTTATTCATCGCTTAGGAAAAGTTATGCAAAGATTATTCTTGAACTGAAAGAAAGATTGTATAGGTAAGACCCACTTGTTAAAATTTATTTTTGTTCCCTCCTAAGTATAGATTGAAAAACGTATCCGGTGTAGGGAAAAGGTATTTATCGGAAATGTATGACCGATTAGAAAATAAGCTGATGTTTTGGAGAATTTGAGTAGAATGTAAAAAATTCGCAGTTTCTGAAAACTATTTAACGAGGCCTTTCTATTTGAACAAGTACTGATAATTTGGAAAAGATCACTCTATAAGTAAGTGTTTTCACTGATAAGTAAAATCATGCGTGTGTTAATTGGAGCAGTTTATAAACCTATGAGTGGAGATGTAGAGTGAAGAAATGGTTTTTCTCTCTCGTTCAGGAATCGGTGCAAAGTAATATATAATATCTTGATACTGTTACACCATCTTTGGCTATAAATGCTGACTTGATTAATGCAAGTAAAGAAGAGAGATCAGTCGAATTTCAATTTATATTTTGTTTTAAGCAAAATCCTATTAAAGCAAATATTTTCCATTAATAGAATTATCCGTATACGGATTGGCAAGTGTATATACACACTTGGCAATACAGCAGACACTGTGAAAACAATTCTATCAAGATGCCCGTGTAATCATGTTCTATACACAAAAACTAGTTTGTCCTCGTAGATATATTTTGTTCTTATCTTGAAAAAGGCTCAACATTTCTGAGTACAATATCACTTTAATGGTTTTCTCAGTTTTTAATTTTGGTCATGATCAATGGCTCTTAACTTCTTTGAGAAGTCAAAACCTTAGCAGAACCAGGTTGATTCCTTAAGGGAATTAGTTTTTTCATTGCCAATACTACAATGTTAAAAAAATAATTATATGTAATAAAAAAGTTAAAAATACAATAAATTTTGAAACATTTCTGAAATTTTTTAATTATTAAATTGAGTACTAAGTATTCATTTCTGAGATTTTTTGTAAGTCTAAATTTCATTTATGTATATTAGAGGTGAAATAAGTTTTTTTTCCGTTTGAATTTTTCATTATGTCATTCAATCAAAACTACTTTCAATTAACTCAATTATTTATCCCTATTTTTAATCAAACATTTATTAAAAAGAATAAATGTTAATTTTTATTTCATACTCAGCGTTATTTAACACCGGTGTGTGCAAATATTGATATATCACTATGCATATAATGTTACAAATAATTACCGTTACACCCTTTTTTTAAAAGGTAAAATTGAAATTAAGTAAACCAATTCCGTGTTCAAAGTTTCCAAACAAAAAATAATTCAATTTTTTGAGTGTTTTTTAATTCTGAAAGAAAATCCTTCAAATATTAAATTGTTTATAAAGTTATTTTAACTGTTCATTGAAAGTCCAGTGTTGCTTAGTTTAAAATATTGTAAGTTTAAAAGTAGTTTTTTTTGTTGGATTCTCCTTATTCAAATAGTTGAATACCGAAATAATGCCTAAATATGCAGAAATAAGTATTATACATGAAGTTTCTTATAATTTTAATGATTAGCATTTTTTCTGAATATTAACATTTACTATTATCAGTGAACATCCTGGTGGTTCCATTTTTATAATTTATTTGTACCGATTTATCTTTTTCTATTATATATTTCTCTTTTTTAAATTAATTTTAAACTAATAAGTATTAAATAACGGAGAAAAACAAATTTCAAGATTAAAAATCTATTTTTGAAAAACTGGTGTTTTTGTATAATATTAAGGAAATATTGCAAAAATTCCTCAACATATAAATATATATTAAGGAAACATTGCCAAAATAGTGATGAGCTCCAATGATAAAAGAATTATTTTATCATTGAAAAAAAATATAACATTCATAAAAACAACACATTGATCCCTAAATTTGTGCAGTTTAACAAATATCAATAAAATGTAGAATGAAAATTTCTTACATTTATTTCAGCATTAAGTTTTCAATTTATTTTAATATTGTATCTCCTGTATCGTTTACAAATGTTAGACTGTATTATATCTTTTACAAATGTTATATCAATAAGTAGAAGAAAACAGGAAGAGATAATTTATTACAAAAACAAAAATTATCTATATTGATCATGATTTCTGTTATTTTAAATTTTTTTCCCTAAATACTGGAAAAAGTAATTTTTTTTTTCGAAATTATACATTTATTGCTCATATCTAATATAGTATTTTCAGAGAGTGTTAGAAAAAACTGAAAATCGTCAAATAGTATTAATGTCCAAAATATGCCACTAGTTTCTAATTCATTTAATTTTATAAAGAATTAGAAAAAAGAGGCATATTTTGGAGATTTGGTAAAAAAAAATACAGATTTCGAGGATGGATAGAATAAATGAAGAAAATTTAAAAATTAAAAAATATTAAGGAATTTATGTCAATTTATTTTCGAATGCAAATAAAAAAAGTGAAGATACTTTCTTATTTTAAGTACCATCATAAATAAAAAAAATATTGCTTGCATCAATATATCAATATTTGGATTTTTTAAGTTTCTGAATTTTATTAAATTTTAAATTTCAAATCTGTAAATAATGTACTTAAATAAATAGAACAAACTTCATTTATAAAAACACAACACTGTTAATTTGAAAATACACTGGTTAACATTAATTAAGGAAAAGTCACAAAAATAACGATAACATAAAAAGTTATGGAGTATTAAATATAGGATATGAGATTAATTAAATATGTGGTATGATCCACCAGAGAAGTAATATCACACGTACAGCGATGAGTGATGCACTCGATTATGCAGACTATTAATTATGTAGACAATGCCTATATCTTGTAGAGCAATTTTAAGGTTGACTAGGGTGCTGGGTGGGGAATTGAGAATAGGTACTCATCGTTCTAGAGCATGTCAAACTTGCTGGAGTGGGTTAAGGTCCGGTGATCAAGTGGGCCAGAAAATGCTCTGAACTGTTTGCTGCTCCGTATAACGTCTACCTCGTCTTATAGCAAAAACCTATCATTGTATTTAATGAATTAAGAACATACAATCACAAATTCTGGAACTTGAAGCAACAACTGAAGAGTCCACTTTGAAAACGTAAAGCAAACAGCATCGAACGAGCTCCTATAACACGCCCATTTATCTTCCTTATTCTATGAGTTACGATTGATGAATGTGCACTGTTGACCTGCTATTATAACGAAGAATATTTCTATTCTCGGTGTCTCAACCACGTTATACACAAGTTTTCACACTTATTCTCACTTCATTAAACAGTAATGCGAAAGTGGCAAGAACTTTATTGTTTATCTTATAAATGAAAACAGAGAAAAACATAATGACCTCAAAGTGAATCGGTTAAAATAACATTTAACGATAATTTTTCAATAAAAAAAAATTAGACTGTAGTATTATACATTAATTCTTAGAAATTCTTGAATTGTTAATACATGGAAAGACTTTTTTCAAAATTTTTAAATAATCCAAAATTTTTCCAAACAAATATTTGTGAAAAAAGTTACTCAATTTATTTCTTTTATCTATTCAAATTCATCATACAAATTAACACTTGTAGTTATCCGGAAATTTGTATTTTAATTTAGCAAAATAAATTTCTCAAAATAAAATTAATATTTCACTCTTATTATGTAGATGTAATTCTAAAAAATACTAATCAAGAATATGTTATTAGCACTAAATTTATCAAAGTCATTTGTTCTATGATACATTACATATGACGATTATATTACAATTACATTTAATTTCCTTGGTTAGTTCCTTTAGTACATGAGACAGCATAGGATATATAATAATCGAATGGTATTACATATAATATATGAAAATGTTTCATATAATTACTTACAATTTTACTTTATAGCATGAAATTATGCAATATTTATGGATTTAAAAATTTTTTTAATTCTGAAATTATTTTTTTAAATTACTTTCAAAGTTTTCTTAAAGTTTAAATTTAGAATCGTTCACTTAAACCCCTTTAAAAAAATTGGATAAGTGATGAGACTGTTTAAAATTTGCATTTGTATCTAAGAAATCAAAATGACGTAGATTAATTTTTTTAAGCAATGTCACGAATGATCTTTCCAAGTTGAGGTATAAATTGAAGTTGACATGAAAGTAAACTTTTGTAAATTAATAAAAAACACATTTGTCTGTAAGTAGATGTGAAATAAAATAAACTATTTATTCCCCAAAAGTTTAATTCAAAATAATGAAAACTTTGACAGCATTATAACATAATCTAACTTATGTTTAAATTATGCCTGTTTTAGACTTTGCGTGTTCCAAAAATATCCAACAAACATTTTTATTTTTAATCTGATACTCTTATAAAACGTAAATACACATATTAGGTTCTTACATGATGTGTTGTGGGTAAAAATTCTTTACTTATATCATGCACTTATTTTGCGTAAACTGAAAATATTTTGTAGCAAAATTTAAAAAAAAAATTTGGTATAAATATAAAAGAATTATATAAGTACAATTATGTTTTTCTTATTCTCATAATTTTAAAATGTATGACTTCAATCAATAAAATTAAAAAGGACAGTAAATATCCCATCAATAATATCAAAAAAACTCCGTATATATTATCTACAACAATTGCAGGAACTTTCTCAATTTGTACAGGTTTTTTTTCTATTTTCAAACTCATCAGGAATGATTCCAAATTCATGGATTGACGGTATAATCCAGCGTTCCAAATTCGGCCTATAATTTGATTTATTCGCTTTTTGCAGCAAAATTTCTTGTTAAAGAATAAAGATATGAACGCTAATTGTAAAGTGTCGTCAGACACAAATATTTTATACTTAGAATTGTCTCCAAAGGCGAAACTTGGGAAAAAGTCGCCAGAACTAATAGCATTTCCCTCATTGATAATATTCACATATGCTGTAACTGATCTTTCTATAAACCACTGATTTTTTCTGACCAATTCTCCCAATTTTTTAATATATATTCGTGGCGATTGTTGAAATATTTCATCTAGTAATGAATTATCTAAAAAGTAACAACGGATGTTTCCGTTCTCAACAGCATGATACAGTTCTAAAAAGTTTCTGTAGTTTTTGCCTCCTAATGGTATGGTTGAATGGGATAGCAAAACTTGAGTGTAACCAAATGAAACAATTAAAGCGAAGACCAACCAAGATCCAAGCACAAGCCTATACTTCAAGGATTGAATTTTAAAGTCCATGGGTTGTTTCATGAGCGAAGATGCCATCTGCAAAAACAAGTTTTCAATGGTATATTTTTTATCTAAGAGAAAATAACAAAATATTGTAAAAAACATGAGCACAAAAATTAAACTGAGCCACATTGTTGGCGTAAAAGCATAAATAAATTCATTTGGCATGGGTAACGTTTTGGGTTTTCTTAGGGCAAATATTACAAATCCTATATGGTATGCATTGCTGAAATCGGCAACTTCCAGCATATCCCATTGTTGTACGAGAATGCACATCGATATATCTGCTTCGTCTCTTTGTAGAAGACCTACTAATCCTGTCCAGTTCCCATCAGGTCCTTTTACACCATAAACGTCATCTTCTGGTGTGACGATCTCGTAAGGAATGGCTAAGGATTCTAAGACCATTTGAAGAGCTCTCCCATCAACTCCTGAGAATTTGTAACTTCCATCTCCTTGCTTAAAGAATTCCATGAAATGTGGAATATGACGAGTAGCAACAGTTATTTTTTGGGGAAGTTGCATGACCTCACAATTAATTTATTAAAATATTTAACTTGAAATAAAATAGATGGATATGAGAAATATTTTATAAAATAGATGAGAAATATTTTGCTAAGTATTTAAAAATTGCGACAGTTTTCTTTCGGAAATTCTCTTTCACTCGAGGTGAAATAGAACTATTAATGCATATAACTAAATTCTACAGAAAATATTTCTATTTACTTTCTTTGCTTCTAATGTTAGATTGGTATCTAGAAAAGTGATCTCAATTTATTTACAAATGAATATATGTCAGCCTTTTTTACTAATATTAGTAAATAAACTAAATTAAAAACTCTACTTTAAAATTCTAATTAAACTAAAAACTGATGCATTTTATCGTAAATAAAAAGACTTAAATATATTAAACATATTTAGACATAGCAAATAACTAATATTCTGCATTATAACTGCTTTTAAAACAAGATTTTATGCTTGTATAACAATACCCATGAAAGTTCTTTGAAAGCATTTCATCTTTTTAACAGCTCTACACTTTAGAAAACAATAATATTTACTATTATGTTATGAAAACTACACATTGAGGTAATGAGAACCGCTTAAAATGCATTCTGAATGTATAATTTACATAAAAATGTAATTTTATTAAATTGTTATTTCTCATAGAATTTTTAAATCCATTTTATAATTTAAAATTAGACCCAAATTTTTAAGTTATGCAGTTTCCAAAGTTTTTCTAGAGAAAATGATTTGTACAATTCATAAGAATAAATAAATGAAATATGTTATTCACATATCGAAGCAGCGTTTATAATGAAGTTTTAATAACGTTTCTTCATAATAAAATCTATTTTACACACGGCATTCATTTGTAATTTTAAGAAAGAATATTGATTAAATTATGTAATTTTTCAAATTATTCAAAAGTTTTCAAGATTAGATCACTTATTTCAAATGTATCTTAAATTTTTAAAAATTTCACTATCACTTAATTCTTAATTACAGTGTTATCACTTAGAATTGCAGGATATAAGAGCAATCACGATATACCCAGGAAATTTACCTGACAGCAAGTAGACACTGCGATATAGAAATAGTCAGTCTACATCGGATTCATGTAAATTGTTGCAAGCAGTGCAACTACAATGTGTTTTCAAATGAAGAAATAGTACATCTGGTTTCTCACACACACATTCTAATTAAATTTTAGTTCCCTTGTGAAAATATATTTTAGAGCTTTATATAAGAAATATTTATCAGAAATCAATGGCGCCCAGCCTGTCTAGTGATTAGCGTACCTGACTACAGATGGGTGGGACCTGTGTTCAAATCCTGGATCGGGCATGGATGTACTTTCTCTCTCTCTCTCTTTCTTGTCTTTGTCTATTCTTTGTGTGTGTGTGAATGGTTGCCTACCCTATAAACGGGTACCTATGGCATGTGTGTACTGAGGAAGTCGGACTCCACACCAAATATAGTTCAGTTGAAAAAGTGGAGCAGCGCACCCCAAATTGCCAGCCTGGCTGGCACATGACAACAACAACATCGGAAATAGA
Organism: Latrodectus geometricus; assembly: GCA_026290005.1. Lineage (NCBI taxonomy): Eukaryota > Metazoa > Arthropoda > Arachnida > Araneae > Theridiidae > Latrodectus > Latrodectus geometricus. Next base: position 7,572 of record JAPDSC010034438.1, on the reverse strand, counting down.
TATTTATAAGATGTTTATGAAATATGGAAATGTGACAGCAATAATGTCTTTCACTTTTATTCGATAGGTGTGAGTTATAAGATTGAAATTAATAATCTCTTTAATCACCAAAACTAGTGGATAAGTGTGATATGTTGCCAAAGAAATACGAGACACATTGCCTATGAAATAGAAATACTCTCTGGGATATCGAAAGAATACGAAATCACACTTAAAAATATAATTGATTTGACTTTACCAAATATTTACATCCAACTAAATGCAGATAAAAAATTCAATAAAAAATATCACAATATTTGAAATGCTTTAAAAAATTATAAAAAACTTTGGCTGATATTTATGAAATTTAACGATATCTTTCTTCTAGCACAGAATTATGCGATAAAATGCTAAACAAATATAAATGGTCCGTTATATTGTAAGCAATTAACCTCGACCTTCTTGTGGATTTTATATCAATAATAGCAACAAAACCTTCTCTAAAATACATTTATCGATATGTTATGGCTAGAAAGTTTAGGTTAAATGATTAATACTTTTGTCTTCATTTTGGAAGTTCATTTGCTGGATAATAACTGGTTGCAGTGATGCGGAATTAACTTTAAAATGTTAGTTTTGATTGCAAATGCTCTATTGAGAAAAAATCTGCCGTAGACCAACATACAAACTAATTACAAGGTATATTTAGTTTCGCATTGATTTATTTTATAAAACAGTACATAAAATAACTCTACAAACCAAATATGGTTCAGTTGGAAGAGTGGAGCAGCGCACCCCATATTGCTAGTCTGGCTGGCACACGACAACAACAACATCAGAAATCAATAAATATTATATTAATATTATGTTTTTGACTTTGTCAGAATTAGAAAATGTACTGATGAATATCGCATACACAAAATAATTTACAAACTGCACACTTACATTAAGATTTTAAACGAAGAAACAAATGAGAAACATTTGACTCTAAGCGTTTTATCAGTAAACTATTGCCACTAAGCATTACTCTGTGACGCTTGTGTATTCCAAACTATATATTTTGCACCTTGTCTTGCTGAAATTTATCTAAAAAGAAGAAATGGCAATTGAGGGTAAGAACTCAAACCTTACAAATCATCTGATGTAGCAGCAACAACACTGATTTCAACGTGTTTAGAATAGATAGCATCACTTGTTACATGCAACTAACAAAAATGTACATCTTATGTAACATCGTTCTAACAGTAAACCATTGCCTGCCACTAAGAATCACGCCCCTTACTTCGTAACACTTGAACACTCAAAACTATATATTTTGTGGTCGTCTTCCAGAAATGTATCTCCAGAGAAGAGATGGCAATTGAAAGTAAGAACTCCAGCGTTACAAATCATCTGATGTAGCTGCAGTAACACTGATTTCTATGTATTAACAGTAGATAGAATTACTTGTTATATGCAATTAACTAAAATGTACATCTTTCGTCCACGATGATGCTGAATTTTTGCACTGTGGTGTGTTATAATTATTTTCATATTATCCTAATTTTAAATAATTATGTTGTATTGTAGATTTTTACCCGTATTGTAATAAATGTACAGTTAAAATTGATATTCTTATTTTTGAACTAGTAAGGATCGCTAAAATCATTCATAAAATGAAAAATTAAGCAAAATATAACCATAAGTGTTGAATCTTAAATATTTTTTTTATCCGATTTGTTATTTTAAATCAAGTTTATTTATAAATAGTCCTTATAAATAAAGTAATATTAGAAATATTATTCAGTACCTACTATGTGAAAATCTCATATATAATAATATCCATACCCAGAAATAATCCAGATATTCATTCTTCAAAATTAGACGAAATGCAAACATTTTTTCTATTTCAAAATTATATTTTTAAAAAATCTTTTTTCTAATTTTTGAATATAGGGTGTCATTTTACTATAGTTATTCTAAAAGTACTTTAATATTGTTGTTCTAACGAGAATCGCCCTTCTGCATTATGTTTTTCTTGTTTGATATGTGAAGTTTCTTTTTCATTTTTAGGATGTTTTCAATCATTTAGTCATCCGATTCTTCTTAAGTATCTGAACACATATTTACGATAGCGTCTCCTAAAAAATTTTTGGAGTGCAACACTTTATTATCGAGTATTTTGTTTTCTTTTTTTTCGGGGGGGGGTCAATGGTTATATTTTTGTACACTTCATGTAAACAGACAAAGACATACTGTTTAAAATAGATTCCGAAATACTACAAATATCAAAGCTGAAGGTTGGATTTGAAACCATTAAGGTTTGAACAGGAAGGTATGTGTTTTTGTTGATGTTTGTGGATGAGAAGCTAAATTTCACTGAAGATGAAAAATAAGTTCTTCAAGTTTTCTTCAGGTATTGTACTTTTGGTTGTAAGATCTGCATGTTAAAATTATCTATATGTCGCTTTTTCGAAGCAAATTTTTCCAAGCATAAATTTGTAAGTGCATTTGGGTTTAGTATTTTAATTTCAAAGGGCAATTCACAGCAATGATCTTTTCTTTCAAAAATACCTAATGGTACTTAGCCTTGAAGGAATTGATTTTATTCTGATACATTTGTCGTATGTCTAGAAAGAGATGAATGGGGAGGACCTGGGTTCGAATCCCAGCTCGGGCATGGATGTACTTTCTCTTTATCTCTGTCTGTGTTTCTAGTCCTTTCCTCAGATGATGGGTGAATGCCGCCAGCCCTAAGAATGGGTTTGTGGTGGTGTGGCGTGGGCGATGCTACTCTTACCTGTAAGGCATCGGAGGGCGATGCTACTCTACCTCCTTGACTTGGTTCACAGGTGCCCACCGGGTAATGATAAAATGAGTTGCAGTTTCCGGCCATGCTGCGGCAAATGGGCAAATGTACTTTCTTGGTCATTGGTGTCCGCCATTAGAAAATGTATATATATTAAAATTTTGATCATTTTTCTAATATGAGAAGGGGAGAACAGCAGTTAAGTAATATTTTCCTTGTAATAAATTGATGAATTCATATTCCAATTTTTCAATCAAAAATTAAAAACTTGTGTCAGCTAAAATTTTCAAAAAATAAAAATTGTGAGTTTAAATATAATAAAATATGTGATGCAAGATGATATACTAAGTTTTAACATTTGACAATATCCTTTTCACGGAAATAGTCACACCAAATTACACAAGAATTTCAAATTTAATCCATATGAAAGTTTCTTCAGATACTTTCTTCAACAACAAAATTCTAAATGATTTTAACATGTTATGAATTAATGTGTCATATTTTTACAGAAATTGAGTGTGAATGTGAAATATATATAATACTACAAATAAACATTTTTAGTATTATGTTTTCAAGTTTATACGATTTTTGAATATTAAATACAGTTATATTTCGTAAAGATGTCAAAACAGATGCTAGATTCTATTTTTCCAATAATATTCAAGTCTAGCAATGGGCAGAAACTGTTTGTCCACTACTTATCATCCAGCTCTAGCCCGGTTTATTTTGACCAACGACACCCATGGTAGTAATGACCAAAGACGGTCCATCAAACAATTATGAACAGGATGCCATGGCCAATAGAACACCGGCTTGACCAACCTGAAATTTTGCTAGCATTTTTATTTTATTTATTTATTTTAATCTGGGAGATGATAAATTGATTTAGTATCCAGCATTTTACAATGTTTAATTTTATTTTCAAAGTTTTTAGCTGAAGAATTTAATAAAGCACTTCAAAATTGAGATGCACAGTCCGCTGTAATTTTTTGAGGAGCCCCAAAACAAATGATCTACCAACTATATAAAGCCTGGGCCCAAATTTCAGCTCTTAAATACGTCACCGTAATTTCATCTAGCATTTTGTACATTTTCTATTTTATTACTACAAATCGGGCTCAAGCATTTATTTTCATAAAAATATTTTTCTATCATTTAAGATCATTTTCTTGAGCTTAAAAATTTTCAGAACTAATAGGATTTTGTTTAAAACAAAATACAAATTTAAATTCGACTGCTCACTCTTCTTTACCTGCATTAACCAAGACAGCATTTATAGCCAAAGATAGTCTATCAAGATAATATATTTTCCTTTCACTGATTCCCAAACGAGAGAGAAAAACCATTTCTTCAGTCTGAATCTACTCTCATAGGAAGTTTATAAACTTCTCCAATGAATACACGCTTGCTTTTCCTTATCTGTGGCATAACCTACTTAAAGAATGCTCTTTTCCAAATTAGCAATACTTGCTCAAATAGAAAGGCCTCGTTAAATAGTTTTTAGAAATTTGCGATTTTTTTACATTCTACCCGAATTCTCCAAAATATCAGCTTATTTTCGAATAGACGATACAGATTCGATAAATACCTTTTCCCTAAACCGGATACGTTTTTCAATCTAAACTTAGAAGGACCCAAAAATAAACTTTAAGTAGATCTTTCCTGCAAATTATTTCTTTCAGCTCAAGTATAACCTTGGCATAACCTTTTGTAAAGAATGAATAATTCTCTATTAGTCTTGATATTTTGGACAGAGGTAAAACAAATTGGAGAACATATTGAAGTTTATCTACATCAAAAATATTGTCATTAATATGGATTTTACAAACTGCAAATAAATGACTAAATAATCATTTGGCGCACCCAAGAATTTCAGCTGCAAACGAGGTATCTTAAACTAACGTGATTTTTCTATTGAGTAAGCTTCTAATGAAGCAGAACTCTTATTAATTTTTATTTCGAGATTCAATGAGCCAATAATCTGTCTTGGTAATGCCCTGCTCTTAAAAAAAATTCACCTTCATATTTTGACTCCCCAATTTCATTCTCTTAAAGAGTTTTAAATATTATCTGTTGCCCATAGGTTTCATCTAAGATCTGCTTTTGATAAAAAAAAAAAAAGAAAAAAAACCCTTTCATCCAATATAATGTCTTTTTTGTTCAAAGCTATTTTAGCAGTATCCCAAGCAGCAAAATATCTTGGCTTGATATTGGCTAATCGTGGTGATTCCTAAGTTCACAAATAGCGGCCAAGATTGTGTCAATCTTGGACAGACTGCATTTTGTTATATTGGACCAATCTGAACTGCTAGAACCAAACCTGGCAGCCCATATTGTACCACATTTACCTGCGAAAATAAATCCGTTCTAAACAGACAAAATAGGATCAATCTAAGTAATCCTTATTAATATGTCTATGAATCATAAAACTCATAACTTGATAAAAAATATAAATAAAATAATCTTATTATGAATTGCTGAATTAAAACAAGCTATTTTACATTATTCCACTACATACAATTCCTCATTTAAATCTGTATTGTTTATCTAATTTAAATGAAATTATTGTCTGAGATATTTAAAGACAAATACTAATAAATTTATAACAATATTCACGACAGCAATCACAATTTTTTTCTTTACCGTTAGAATGGTTATCGTACAGATTTATAAGCGAATTGTAAAAATCAAAAAAGGACCTCGAATGAAATAATAATTGAACATATCATACGAATTTTTGTTTCAACTAAACTCAACGATTAAATATGAGTTGTCAAGAACTAAGTTGAAATAAATATTTAATTCCACACTAAAAAATATTATTTATTAATAAAATTGCGTTTATTTCAAATTTTTAAAACATCAATAAGATTTCAGTATGTTTGAATTTTATAAAATTAAATTTTACATATTTTAAAATGCAGTGCTTCTCGCTTTAATTGATATTTTTAAGAATAGCAGATATACACATTTCATATAATAACTAAGCTTTTTTAGACAGAACTGGATTCTGGGAATCGAATAAAGTTATATTTTTCTGAAATTACTATTTGTCATAGAAGTACTTTGAATGACTATGCATTTCTAAATGTTAAATTTTTCGATCACCTATTGTTAACATTAAGTGCTTTTGGCATATTTTTTATGAAATATCTTCATCCTGCATAGTTTAACATTTGGTTATAAGCATCGATTTCTCCATTTCAGTTCATATTTAAAGCTTTTGACATGCTAATTTTTAAATGCTTTAACGTAATTAAAGGTATTAAATTCTTTAACGCTAATAGAGCTTGGTTTAAATACTCTTTATTCATTAGAAGACTCAACTTTGATGAAACAAACAAAATCAAATTATACATTTATTTACGCTAAATATATTTAAATATGGTAATACACGTCAATTACGTCAACGTTGGAACAAATAATACACGCAAGAAAATATTATGTCTTTTTCTAAGATTTTTTCCATATGCTGAAATATATCACCTTTTGTAGGAAGAATTATTCTAGATGAATTTGAGAAAACCGACCTTAACAACTTCTGAAAAATTACTCTTTTACTTAAGGTAACGCATTTACTTTTACTCATCTGATTAAATGAAAAACAATTGACATATTTTTGAAATTATCTTATTATTACTCATGGAACATTCTAGAAAAATAACAATAGCTACTCGAAATGTATCACATTTCATGGAAATAATTATAAAGGAAGATAGAAGCTACAAGTTTTCAGGAATAACTGGTAGACTTCTCACAGCAGTTTTGGAAAATTTAGCTGTTCCTTATGAAATCATCATTCCAAAGGAAGATGCTTATGGCTCAAAAGGAACTGATGGAAACTGGACGGGTATATTAGGCCTCGTGCAACGAGACGAAGCAGATATTGCAGTTGGCAACCTCGGACAGGTATATGAGTGGCTGCAATTTGCTGATTTCAGTGATTCTTACCATATAGGGTTTAAAACGTTTGCAATGAAAAAACCCCAGAAATTACTTAAGACTAATGATTTTCTCCATGCTTTTACGATTACAATGTGGCTCAGTTTATTTATTATACTCATGTTGTCTCCATTAATTTATTATTTTTTCTTGGATAAAAAATATACCGTTGCTAACTTATTTTTTCAGATAACGGCTTCTATCACAAAACAACCCATTGATTTTAAAATTTTGTACTTAAAACATAGAATTGTACTTGGATCTTGGTTGATGTTTGCCTTAATAATTTCATTTTGTTACACTCAAGTTTTACTGTCGCATTCAACCATACCTTCAGAGACAAAAGTCTACAAAAACTTCTTAGAGCTGTATGATGCTGTTAAGAAAGGAGACATCCGTTGTTATTTACTCGATAGCTCGATAGGGAATGAGTTATTTGAAAAAACTCCTCAAACTCATGTGAAGGAACTGGGAAAAATCATCACAAAAAATAGTTGGTATTTGAAGAGATCCATAGATGCATATATAGACTTAATCAATGAAGGGCAAGCAATTATTTCTGGTAATTTTTTCCCACAGTTTCCTTATGGAGACAGTTTCAACGAAGAAATCTTTATGTCTGATGATTCTTTGTTGTCAAGTTCTTTATCTATGGTTCTCAACAAGAAATTCTGCTGTAGAGAAAGATTGAATAAAATACTTGGTCGAATTTGGAATTCGGGATTGATGCGTCAGTCAATGGATTTCGAATCTTTCCTGGTGCATTTGAAATTTCGTAAAACTCCAGTGCAGCATGAGGCAGCTCCTCCAATAGAAATGAATAAAATTTATGGAGTTTTTTTAATATTATTGGCAGGATATCT
>JAPDSC010034415.1:0-33311 GCA_026290005.1 Latrodectus geometricus | reverse complement strand
GATAAGAATCTTTCAAAATTTATTCAAGAAGTTTCATTGATAAAGATTGATTTGAAGTCATTATTCCTGTTCCGAGATGAACTATTGACATTTTTTTTAAAAAAAATTTCAGATGGAAATATCTTCCTATCTTTTTATTAATTAATGTCTATCCTAATTGCTTTCGTTATTTGTTCGAGTAACTATTGCAGAATGAATTATTTTATTTAAATATATTACAAAATTAATTTTATATTTACATGCGAAAATTGCATTTTTTTCACTTCAGTTTGTAACGAATGAAAATTATTTCATACTTTTATTAAAAAAAACATTTTATATAATGCTATTTATTCATTTGAGATGTAATTTTCTTGAGTTTGCATTTAACTATTTGTGCATTTTAGCAGCATTTTATAAATCTATTACATTGTGGCAATGGTTTCTCCTAGCAGGCGAAAGAACAATGCATGAAGATAGAACAATGCATGTTTGTTTTGAAAATATTACAGAATTGGAATTCCTTTTCATTTTATGTTTCATCCTAGTTTTCTTTTATAACAAATATATCTTGTGGATATATAAATTTATTCCTTTTAATGTACTGTTAAATGTAAGCAATCTTAACGGACACTCGGTAACTATAACTTTTAAGTATCTTAAGAGGTTTTTCGGAGATCAGATAAAGGATAACTAATTTAATAGACACATATCTTCTGAAAGAGAAAATGTGCAGAAAAGAACATAAATAATATATATTGTTTTAAACACAAACAACCAAATGATAAGCCAATAAACTAATGTCTTAAGCTCATTTCAAGATATTTAAATTATTCCACCTGGCTTTCTTCATATAAGCATATTATTTAAAATATTCAAAAAAAAATAATCTTCCTTTTTAAATTTTAAACTTTTTTAATATAATTTGAATATGCTACCAACATAAAAAAGGAAATATTCACGAATTTTATTTAAAAATGATTTTTTTGCTGAACATTTTCAAATCTTTTTTTCATTGTTGGAAAAAATAAATATTGATCACATAATGATAGTATGAATTATTACAGGATGAAAAGGTATTTTTGAAAATATCGTCATAAATAAAAATTATTTGCTAATATAAAAATAGATTTTATTATTGAAATAGAGACAATAAACAGACCCATGTTAAAAAGGACAGTTTCTGAAATCTGTCTCTCATTATCTCTTATAATTTGTCAAATATTTCCCACATGATTTACAATGAAAAAGCCAATTTTCCTATAAAGTGTATTTTAGGCAGAAATAATTTACATCTTTAGGCAATATTCTAACTACTGTCTTTTGGACAATTCGTTTCAGAATATTACACTAGAGATTCCGTGCTTTTCTGATTGTTTCTTATCTAAGATTCTTGAAGGATTCTTCTCGGAATGTAATAGATTTTTAAGAATTTCACTGCATGCATAAAGCGTATGTCTTACTTTATGCGTGCGGTGAAATGTCTTACTTCCTGAAAGGATTACAAATTAATTTACGAACACAGGGGACATTAGTAGCATTTGGAGTTTCCTACTATACATATTTAACAACTTGAAATATATATTTTTGATATTTGAAGTTCTTTTATTGAAGATTCATAAAATATTCGAATTTCATTGGAAAATCACGTTTTAAATAAAAATTAAAAGGCAAAAAGTTAATTGTAGGTTAAACGCTTTTATCGTTCTCAATGTTGTTGTTGTTAATGACACTTGGCGACGCCAAGCCCGCCCGTCACAGAGACTAGGCGAATGAAGTCAGAGAGGGAGCGCCTTCCGTTTTTTTAATAGATCACATTCATTCGAAGGTGGAAGTATGACTTTTGGCTCATAGATGGCAACACCACCTGAAACTTCCAATTTAGAGATTGAAACCAATGAAGCTTAAAGCCTGGCTCCAACCACCCCCAGAGGTATTAATTTGTTATGGGAACATGGAGGACATTGCGACCCGACGGATTTAACGTGCCCCAGTCGCCATTAGTGAAAAAGGATGGATCTTCGGCTAAGCCGGGATTCAAGCTCACCACCTTTTGGTAACGAGAACGACGCCCTAACCAACCAGGCCACCACGGCCCTCGTTCTCAATACTTAACGCAAAAGTAATTAGAGGAAGAAAATCATGGAAATGCATCATTTTAAGTGAATAGTTATGTCTAGGATTTTTGTTGCTTAAATTATGAAAATTATGTTGCTCATACAGGTTTAAATATTTCATAATAAAAAAAGTTTTCAAACTATTTCAAACTAACGGATATATTTGCTGAAAAGATCCTACATCCTAAAATAAATCTTAAATTATTAATAAATAACTACATGTTGATTTCTTAACCATTATTTTGTATAAATATAATTTGTTAAGTTTTGAAGGTTTGTCTTTTTAAACTAACATTTGAAATTTTAAAGTAGGTAACGCACAATTTTGCAATTTTAAATTCCCTCAAAATGAAAAGCCTATTGAAAAATAGTTTATTTACTTAAAAAATATAATCATTCACGAATGGAGTTCATTTATATTTATAAATCACTTCTAAATAATATAAATCTTTGTACCTTAGCCTTTTGTTTCCCTTACAGAGTTGGAAAAAATTCTTGAAAAACGAAATTAGGTTGTGGAGAACATACATTAATTTCAATGGATTTCAAGAATCTTTACCATCTTTTTCCATTTTTTTTTAAAATATAAAAGGATAAGATGTAAAATGCAAGATAAAAACTTTCCTACAGAAAACAAAATAAATTTAAATTGTGAGTGCTATTTACTTCTATTCCATGTAATTAAGAATATGCAGATTTTTGTATCATAGATATTTCATATATATCAATATTATCTTAGCTATAAATTGTATTCTCTTTTCTAAAGAATAGAAATACTGTCAAAATTTTATTCTTTACTACACATTTTTCAATATTTATTTTCCGTTGCTAGAAAATACTCTAAATTTTGAAATAAAACAAATACTATTTAAATTTCCGGAAATGTAATTACCAAACGGATTGATATTCAAAACAAATGTGCTTGGCCTCATTTTGAGATCACTTTTATTTCGTAGTTTATTCTTTTATACTTTTTTAAAGTAGAGAAGATGATTCTTAAATTCCATTAAAATTGATGTATGTTCTCTGCAGTTTGAGTATAATTTCTAGAATAGGGTTTAATATATGATTTCATTTACGATTAGATATGTTTAAATAATCATTTCAGTATATCATTTCAGTATAGAAATATATATCAAATATTTAAAAAAAATTTAAGAAAACATTACGACATTTATTTTACATATATTTCACTGCTTTTTTTATTTATTAATGTTAACTTTTTTTTAAAATTTTATCATACTACCAAGTTTAATTTATTTAAACAATTTCCTTTTTTCATTTTGCATATGCAATATTGAACATGAAATAATGAATCCTGCTTATAAGATTATTTTTGCATTCATCCGTGACTCAAGATGCTATGAAATATTTTAATAGTAATTCAAACTGTTTCACAGTTGTTTAAAGAGCATTTCACAATAAGAGATTTTTTAATGACAATTAGGAAACTGTATTACTTCAAGTTGCTTGAACTAAACTTCTTTTATATAAGCTTTTTAAGCTTATAGAAAAGAAGTTTAGTAATTCATTGCTTACAGTTCTTTCAATGAGAAAATGGGTACCATAAATTTCATAATTTAACTGTGGATACTTATAGTTCTTTATTCAGTCTTTTTAAAAATTTAAATAAATTAATGAATAACCTTATCAGAAGTGAATTTAATGGTTTTATGGAAGTTTCTTATTCAAATCTAACAATGTCATACTGAACATTTTTTATTTAATTAAAATCGTACTGATGTAATTCATTTCTCTTTTCTTATAACGTAAATTCAACACATACCTTAATAATTTCCTACCAACTAACCAAAGCTAATTAAATTTTATTTTTAATAAATTTTCAATTGTATTTGCAAAAGCTTTCTGAGAACATTGTAACGTCAAAGATTGCAATTAAAGCAATAGATCTAAATATTAAATACATTTCAAAGAGTTTTTCCCTTAACAAAACATACAGACTTTATTAAATCACCAAGATATTAATCTCTTAAAATAAATTTTCTTTTTTTCTTTAGATTTCCTTCTAAATAATTATCTCCTTTATATGATTTTAATCTCTTGCAAAGAACCTTAATGCAAATTTTATAAATCAAAAATATTCAAATAATAAATTGATTGTTTAAAGTTCTTATTTGATTAACATTTGATATTGAAATCTTTTATGTAAAGTATACTTTAAAATTCTAAAAAGACAGTATCAGTGATTATAAAAAACATTAAATTTTCTAAACAAATGATAACTCTTTTTGGCTCATACTGGCTTTTGATGTATATTGTATTTAGCAATTTTAACTTAACAAAACTGTATTGAGAAAAGAACAAGCTTAAAAATGCTACTAAGAACAAACTTCTACAGTTGTATTTGAGGAAATCCTTTAAGCATTTTTAATGAAATAATTTAGATAATAAGTCAGAATATTTTAACAAGCAAACAATTTAGTTAGCCTTTAATTTCCTGATTTATTATTGAATGGCAATTTATTCATACTACAATATCACAAGGAAAACGTTGAATAGATTGTTAAAGGTTTTACTTACTGTATTTTAATGTCAAATTAAAATACTAAATTATCTAAATAGATAAGCAAATATTTTTAATTAAAATACAATTTTACGGTTTACGTAGATATATTAAAATATCAATTCCAAAAGCTAATAAATATAATAGAGTTAAATTCCTTTTCACAAGCACATGATATTTATTTAAATGCAGTGCAAATATTCTTTCGAGCTATCCATGTTTCGATTTATTCTCTTTATAACAATCTGGTAAAGATAAATATTGACTTCTTTTATACGAAAATATTTTTGTTTATGTTCTTAATGCTCTTCCAAAGAAAATAATATTGAATATATTGTTTACATAAGTTATTAAATAATAAGAAACAATTACTATTATACAATAATAAACTATAAATCAAAATAATAAGCTTCTGCTTCTAAGTCTACACGCTTCTGTCAAATTTCTTTTATCAAACTTCTCTTCCATTTTATAAAATACTAATTAAATACAGAAATTAAGGAGTAAAAATAATTACTGACAAAAAGAGCATTGAATTCTCCACTAATACATAATTGATGTTATATTACCAAATCCAATTTTAATAAATTTTTTTGATTATTCTGGATCTTTTGTTGAGATAAAATTCAAATACCTAAATACTTATCAACTATTTTATTCGAGCTAAAAATCCATTCTAAATTAAATGAAATTTGTTCGTATGATTACTGAAACAATAAACTTTTGAAATAAGCCTGTTCCTTCTCATGCGTCTCGACTACTGCAGAGAAGTTCGTGCAAGCAGCACGAAATTGTTGTAAGTCAACATTTAAAAAGTCTTTAAGGGTTTACCCAATTTGTAATTATTTTGAAGTAGTAAAATCACGGAATGTTTGGAGCTAACTGCACATCAAAACTGCTTAAACTGAAGACTGTATTCCAAGTTGAAAAGACGTTAGAAAATTTATCAGTCAAATTAGGCGTTTCCATGACATATTTGGTAATTATCTAAGCCCCTTGGATGCTACTGGAAAATTTTCACATAAGATAAATGCAATACAAATTGAGCATCTTGGAATACAATGTTTTCATCAAGTGAGACAATGAATAAACATAATCTAAACGTCTTTTTAGAGATTGGTTACCGACATTGGTTAAGTTCTATTTCTCATACGAAAGACTGCACTGTATGTGAAACCTACACACAAAATCAGAAAATTTGAACTTCAAATATAAAAAGGAAAAAATTGGAACATTTTCAAATTTGTTGTAGTTCAATCCTTTTCTCTCTTGTAATGTAATTTTTTTCTCAATTCCTTATAATTTATATCTAAGCTCATGTCAAATCATGAAAAGAAATTTAAATTTGACTTTTTCAATGAATGAATTAGTTATGAGCTTGACAATAAGAAAGATTTGGAGTATTTTTGAAAAAGAAATTTTACTTTCGGTAGTTGTGAGATTTAATGACTTTTAAAAATGACAAAATTGTATCTTTGGTTTATGTCTCGATAAAACAACTATATTTTCGCCATATCATATGAAGTCATATGAAGTCATATTAAAACAATTAATTTTGCCTTATAAACGAATATTTCACTTCACTCATTTATATAATAATGCCATCATTAAGTTTGCAACAGTGATAAACTATAACTTGCTGCTGGAAAAGAAGTTTTTGAATGACCAAATTGCTATTTTGTCCTAAATATTATGGAAAACATTTTGGGATTTAAAGTTTATAAAAATATTAGATTGGGGAAAAAGTAATCCATTAATTTTTTGGTAGACGTCTGTAGTGATCGATATCTCGTGAGGTATCTATCAAACAATTTCAGATTTATGGTCGTTGGAAAGGTGACATTTGACACTAAAATATTCTCTTGCGGTTTTTTGTTTGATTAATTTAGTTACGAGTACAAGGTTTTAAAAATGGAAGCCAACAAACAGAAAATTCGATACATTTTCGTTTTTCTCTTGTAACGGCGAAAGAGATAGCCGGGTAGCTAAAATTGTGAAAGGTGTTTATCGTCCTATATAAGACTGTAACAACCAGTTACGTACAATGTTTGTTTCATCGATTCCGTTCGGGTATTTTTGATGTTAGAGATGCACCTCGAATGTGGATACAGCATCGTCGAAAATGTCTATAAAATATCAAAAATGATCCAAGTTAACCGCATGTCAGCAGTCGTAACGCGCAAGACCTAAAAATCTACATGAAAGCTGTTTTAAACCTTTTTACAAATTGAATTCAAAAGAAGTTATATAAAGTTCACGTAAAAATAATGGATTTCTTTTTCCCCAAACTAATATGCGCATTATTTAAATTACGTGGTGTTTCAAAATTGAATTAAACCAATGGAGACTCATGGAATATTTAAAAAGCTAATTATATCTTCAAAATTTTATAAAGTTTGCGAGGAATTGTGTTTTTCTTTTCATCAGCAAAGTTGATGTCCCCATTAACTTTTATGTAAAATAACGATTTTCATTTTACATATAAATAAATGCTCAGTGATAAATTTGTAATATGATTTTATGTTTTATCATTTAATTATAAATAATATTGTAATAAAATGGTTATTATAATTGAATTGATATATCTTTTAATGTTTTATTATTACAATAATCCGTCTTGACTGTAAGTGTACATAAAGCACTGCATATATAGTTATTGTTTACACAAAATCAAAATTATCCTATATTATCTCTAAATATATTTCATACAAATTTAAATTTACTTTTTACCAGCTTCCTGATTTCTGTGACCATTTTAAACTACATTTTCTCGATGAGATTTATAAAGTACTTAAGAATTAGTATTTTTCACCTCATAACACACAAGAGGACCGCAAGATTACCATAGAATGAAATCAATTTGTAAAAACGACTCAGCATCATGAGCAAAAAGTAGAAACGTGCTTTTTAACTACAAAATTAAGTTAAAATACAATGAGAGAAATGATACAACCAGGGTCCTTAGAATGTAGAGTTTTCCTATTAATCATTCATTTTGCAAGATATTCAAAAGATAAATGTCCCAAATTTGAACCAAAAAAAATTCTATTTCGTTATAACAGGTGTAGAGGCTTATGACTATTACAAATGTCAGGAACATTATTCACCAAAGATGAAGTTATTAAAGAGAAACCTATGATACGATTTTTAAAAAAAATATTTCTTTTGAATATTCCTTTTTTTTATCAAGTTTATATTGTCATAATTCTTTAGCCATTTGCGTTCACAGGTTTCTATAAATGCTTAAATGGCGTCTGGAATAAGTTTTTCAAGTTGTCAGTCAATGATAATTTCTATATTAATTTTTCTTATCAGAGGGAGTATTTGTGGCATTCTATATAAAGTGAATATCCGCAAAAATCGAGAACAAAAGAAGTGTGGCTGGTCTACCAAGATATCATTTAATTCTCAGTATGGATTTTTGATATAAATTTCCCACAATATTAAAATAATTTTAAATGTGATTAATTTGCAGCTAGCATTAAATATTTTTAAAAATATCATGGACCTATACTAAAAAGAAAATAACTTGTTTGCAATGAAATTTCTATATTTGACGATAGAAGTTTATTTTCTCACGGAAGTGTAAACGAATTATTCCGAAAGAGTTACAATTTAAAAGCGATATATAAATAAAATATCTGCATTTCTTTTATCTCTTAGATAAAACCTTATTGGGTTGTTTTTACCTGCTTTGAAATAATGCCCAAAATTGTTAATTACACTAGTCCATAAATTAAGAATAATGACGGAACTGGCTACTAAAGGAGCAGAAACAAAACAAATGTGATTCATTCATAAAGCTAATGTATTGAAGAAATGAGAAAGAACATAAGAGATTGCGTATATATGATACCGGGCACACACAAACAATGATTATAGCTCCTTGGAGCACTTATTCCACATACCATGTGTACAAAAACTGAACACTACGTTGCTGGTAAAATGTTAATATGTATATCTCCCTTATGAAGAAATATAGTACGATCAACGTTGAGTCAAGTAAAAGATCACATTATCAAGCTGCACTTGGGGCCGAGAACTCCTCTGAGTAATAAATGCTCTCCAAAGCTCCATTACAAATGTAGGAGGTGGTTGACAGGCTTGCATGTATGCTCTATCGAATTCAAGTAAGATAAAAGTTCCAGCCTTCAAATGAATGTAATATCCTCCGATTTATGGCAATTAATAACAATGTTTGAACAATGAGAATGGACGCTGTTATCTATAAACACAAATTCAGATACCCTGTCACCCTTAAAAAACATACACGTTGTTCCAAAATGATTTCCCAATAAATTTAGCTTAGCATAGATTTGAACATGCAGATGAGTTCTGGAGACCAGTACAACGCAATCCCCCCAAATGAGCACTACTGCATCATACTAATGTTGTGGTTCAATGTTGTTGCCTTGGTGGTACTGTGTACTTGTCGCATGATTCGTATGAATATCCATATGAATATATATGTGTATTCCATATGAATATCCGAAGTGAATTGGACTGCAAGCTAATCCTCAACTTGTTAGAAAATATAACACAATCCCACTGTGCCGTTTTCCACATTGTATATTCTCTACTCCAGGCTAACCGCTATCGATAATGAGTTGGCGAGAGCGGAACACATCCGATAGCTCTGCGAGCACATAGACCATACTGTCCCAAACGTCTGTACTTTGCTTTGAAACGGTTGTAACTGTGGCTAGCTGATGCGGTAGGTACGTTGCTGTGCTCCGTCTTTCTTAAAAAGTTACTGCCAAATATCAATAGTGTTTCAGCGTTTTAACTAGAAAGCAACATGTTTTGTAATGTCTCTGTCATTTCCATTATTTGTCTGGAATCACTGCCACAGAATGGAGATGACACTTTGGGTGATTATGAGTTTTTTGTTTTTGCCATTTTCATACGCCCACATTACAGGCGGCCAATAATTCTAGACGTACAACAACATCGTCCACATGCATCCTGTGTGTCATACTTATGCATTCGTGGCATTGTGTGTCATGCACGTTGTGTACACGTTTCCTTCTTTGCCACAGGCCCGTATATGTACAAGTGTCCTTTTTCCTTTCGTGTTCTATTTCCATGGGCTTCTGGATTATCTTTAATTTATGAGTATGTATATGACTGTTCCCACTTATATTTTGTTAGTCTTACAAATTTTGATTACAAATTTTCTTTAATTTTGATGTGCTGTATAAGAAGCAACTCCTATAAGTTAATAATTATTAGTAAAACTGTGTTAGCTTCCTAATATAGTTCCCTTAAAAATATTTTTGATAGTCATGTAATTTTGTGATAAACAAAAATTTTCATAAAATTAAGTCCTTCAGTGTTTCCAGTGAACATAATGAACAGAGATTTAGGTTCACTGCAAACTGCTAGACTATATTTTAATTTTTCCAGAATACATTCTTCGTTTACTAAATTTTTTTAACAATTCACATATTTTACGATATCTTAAATTACATTTTGTTTTTAGTAATTCAATTTAAACTTCATAAATAATAAATTGAGACTGGATCAACAAAAATAACGATTAAAGAGAAAGAAGTATTCAGTACTTCATTTTATATTCTATTAAAAATATCCTAATTAAAAATATTGAAATAACATTATTCTGCTTGCTTATTGAAAATGTCTGCATGCTTGTAAACAATTAAGCGAATAAATTATGCAAATCGAATCATTATATACAAATATTAATAAAAGGACTTTTGTGCATAATAAGAACATAATTAATTAATGGAACAAATGTGGTTTCATTAATCCAGTACCTTGATAATACAATTTGTTGCAGCAATTTGTCATAATTATATTTTGTTGTTAGTTTCTACGCAATTATTAATTTAATTTACATAGAACTGATTATTAATCTAATTTATCTTGAGCTGATATTTTTGGAAAAAAGCAATTCCCACATTCAGAAAGTACAAAATCATTGCATTTGAATTCAAAAGAATATCTAGAAAAGTTGCGCAGATTAAAGCCTGGTGAGTTTTTTTTTTATCTACGATTGCTTGAGTTTTCTTTATCTTTAAAATAAAGTTTTCCACAAATATTTTTTCTCATTTGATTTCCCTTTTTTGGGTAGCTTTTTAGCAACAAATATTATTGAAATTCTCTTTCGGGATTGTTGGAAGAAATATTTAATTGTATATAAAAGGCCTAATATTTATCACATTTTTGAAATAAATAATTTCAGTATCTTTATTGCCTAGTAAAAAGTAATGGAAAATATAATTAAGTAAAACTGTTAATTTTACGTGTTCGAAGATAAAAATTTGTTGGCCAAACAAGATGCATCAGTAAAACGTGTGTAACAAAATTAAATTTATTGAAGTTTTATATTTGAAATGTCACTTTACTGTTTTTATTATTGTTTTTTTTAATATTTCTAGAAATGCTTAATTTTTTTTCAGTCATAAGTATTCACTCAATTCTCCAAGGCTATAAATTTCTTACAAACTAATAAATCACCAACTGCTAGTGTTATCCATGCAAAATTTCTCTTACATCAAGAAGCACGAGCAGTGAAGGCTATTTTAGAGTTTTCCAGTCTTGTTTGGATCTCTGGCTGCATCCCTTTTTTGGGGAGCAGATTTATAACAAAACCAATCCATAAAAAGGGAAAGGACTCTGGAGACATTGGAGTTGTAGACCTATTTCACTAACAAGTATTCTATGCAAAACTCTGGAGAGAAAAATTGCAAAAAGATTGAACTGGTATATCGAGAATTTTAGCGTTTTGGCCAATGAACAAGTAGGAGTTAGACTGTATAGAACAATTATCTAGCTTGACCTTCTCTTTAGTCAGACATTAAAAGATACCTTGGACAAAAACACATTCTTTCAGCTGTATTTGTAGACATTAAACTCTCTTACGGCTTGGTTTGCAGGGAAAGTATTTTGTCAGAGATATATTATATTGATATCTACTCGAATATGTTTCTCTGGTTCAGAAATTTTCTCGCCCAGCGAATCTGTAAAATACACTTCGAAATTTGTTTTTCACATTTCTAGAATCTTTAAACTGTACTACCTCAAGTAGCAGTCACTACTTGTTAATTCTTTAATATCTATATAATCGATCTTTTGTATATTGAAGATTTGTGGTGTCATGTGTCAACTTTATACACACGACCTAGTTATTTGGACTTTTAATCCTAAAAAGGAAGCTAAATTACAATCTGAAATTAATTTAAATCAAGCTTTAAATATATTAGGCGATTATTGTCACGTTTATAGTATGGAAGTAAATTTAGAGAAAACTATTTATCGAAATTTTTTCTCACACACCAACTAAGAAGACTGTACGTATTTTAATAAGAACTTCCTGTTCTTCAGACTAACCACTTCTTTCATTTGTGTGTCATTTTTACCATAAAATGACATGAAAAGAGTACGTTACAAATATTTGGAGAGAGCTATCAAAAAAACTTACTTTAATTAAAAGAATAGCTGGTTCTAAGCCATGAACATAACTTTTAAATCCTATATTTTGACACTATCACTTACTGATCCAAGCTTTTGGTGGTGGCAGCTAAGCAAGTTATTGATACCTTAGAAAAATTCCATAACATGGCCCTTCGACTAATCACAAAAGCTTTTAAACAACTTTGATTGACACATTTCTGACATCTATTTGACATATGAACATTCAATTATTTATAAAAGAGAGGCCATTAATATTAATGGAAAAGATCACCAGATTACCGGATTGTTTTTTTCTTTTCGTCATAGCTTACGCGGAATCTTAAAATACAAAATGACTTCCTTCTCCTTCTACGCTCCTGTCGAAACGTATAAAACAGCCTTTGTTGAGGAGATTTCAGATATTCAAATTTCTATGTCACAGCAGTGGCTGTTTGAAAATTTTTCAAGAGCTGTTATATTATCAGACATTAGGGCTCCCCTCCTGACCATTCTAATCGGATTATCTGAAGTTCCTGCATCTGTGGATATATTAAATATTCTTCTGGTGTCTTTGATGATTTACTTAAAAAAATAAAAAGATAGTATTGCAGTAGGCCCCTCTGCATTGCTGACTCCAGGGAGATAAAACAGCTGATTCCCTGGAAAAGAAAACAACCAAAATTTGTACAAATAACAGTTAAGCCAATTCCTTTTTTATAACACCAAAAATTGTTATTTATTGTTATTATTTACCAAAAATTGTAAAAAATCTTTTAAAAAAGAATTTTTAGTGAAACAAAAAAGATTCAAACAAAAAAAAAAAAAAAAATGGATGGATGAAATCACAAATATTTCACTTTTGCAAGGGATGGTTCTGTTGCATATTTCGCCTTGCTACTGGTCATGATTGTCTCTTTAATCGTATAAGAAAACTGTCAACTCCTTTGGGCCAACCATGCAACATACGAAAAGTAATGGACGTGACCCATTTATATTGTTGCCCTGCACCGAAGTTGGGGCACTTGTAGGAGAGTTACAGGAGAGTTCTTCACAAGATGAACGACTTATTGGTTTACCGTTGTTCCTGTTTTGTTATCTGAGTTCATGTTACTCTTTTTCTTTGCTCTTAGCTCAATGTTTGTTATTGTAGAGCTTCAGTTGTACAATAGTTTCGTACCACATTCCATTAAGATCAGCAAAGTGAAGCATCATCTGTTACTCACAGTGAAGGCTAACCACAATCTCTTTCCCTGGGTTGCTGGATCTCCCTGGGATGGGGGCGTGTCCAAAACCCTAGGAGTTATGTGACTCCCGAAGTTCTTTTGTTGGAGTGGTGGGGAAATGGAAAAGATGGCACAAGCTCAGGTATGACTTTTAAATCTGACTGTTGTTTAAATTTATGAGGCACTTGGTGATAGGCGAGTAAAATATGTTAACCGCCTGCACCGCCACGTACGTATGTTTATTATTTTAACTACAGTTGTCTTCTAATCTGCCATCATAAATAAAATATTGACTCATCAATTACCTACCAGCCTTACTGTAGATATTGTTGCTTAATACATCTTATTTATTGGTGTGGAAAATGAGATTTTGGTTTAAAAATAATTTATTACATTTTCTGCGCATAAAACAAATAAAGTGTTGCTTAAATTCTCTTGTTAATTATTTGCTATAATTAACTTAAAGTTTTTAGTTCTTGTTTCCTTTTCATTTACAAAATTTTAACTTTAATTTTAGAACATGAAGGAAAATATTTAAATTTTAATAAAAAAGTTTTAGTTGCTTACATTCCAATATTTTATTATTCCTTAAACTTATTTATGACTTTGACAATTTTATCAAACACACATACATGTAAATCTGTATATATATATATGTGTTATAAGTGTTTTTTAACTTAAAGTGCAATAAACGTCCCTTTTAAAACATTATTTGCTTAAATTGAGAAGTTGCTTCCCGCTAGTGAAGCTAAGGACATATGAAACATGTATTTTAAATTTTCATGCAAAATAAAATAAATTGATAAATTTGTAGAATAAGACTTTGCTTTTCACCTCCAAACAATGACATTCAAGTGGATATTTAAATTATTAAAATACTAGCATTTGGTGAAAAGAGATTTATTGTCAAATTAAACTCAGATTTATGAGACTAAATAATTTAAAGTAACTTAAGCATAGGAAACTATTTAAAATTAATGAAATTATCTTCACTCTACGAGAACTTATGTCAGAAATTAATTAAAATGAAGACAATTGAAAAGGGAATGGAAGGAAAAGAGGCAAAGTTACCTTTTGGTTCTTTCTTAAAATGAATTGCTGTTGGTACCTGATAAGACGCAATATTTTTTTGCTTTCGATTGAAAAAATGCATTCAATAAAAAATTATAATCTGAAAACGATTACTTTTAAGAGATAAGCTATGATTCGTCTTCTCAAAAACAGATTAATGAGGAGACATATTTGAAGAGAATTTAAACTTATTTTTTCCTAATTTATGGAAATAAATATTCATTTTATTGAAAATCAATTAAAATCTAAAGAAAACAATATTATTAATATATTATTATTAAACAATGTTAAAATAAAGTTAAATAAAAAAATAATGTTAAATACATACTACTATTTGTAGGAATGATAAAAATATAATTACAAAAGTATTCTTTATTTCAATACATAAAGCTGTAGATTTCTTTACTATTCTGCCTACCACTCGGATATTCATGAGTAAGAAAGAATCCATGATTTTCTAAAATTCATTCTTATAAAGTTGAAAGCATTATATACAAAAAATTGAAACTATTCATTAATCATAAAAACTTACAATATTTACTTAAAATTAATATTAAAAATAGGTATATATTATCAATTATAAAGTTTAATAATACGAATTATAAAAATAAACACTAAATTACGGAACTATTTTAAGTATGAATAAAGGAGTATGTTTAATTAATAGAAATTTTGGATTAAGCCTTTTATTCACCTCATTTAATTTAAATAGCAATAGCTTATAGTGAATAATGTGCATAAATGAGTCTTAAAGAATATTAAAATTAATTTTTTCATTTTATACATATATGAAAGTGTCCTATATTTAATCATAGGAATTAAATTAGAAGGAAATTTATATAACTATAATATTTACCAATATTTTAACTGAACTAAAACATCTGTTACAAATGATATTAGATGAAATAAAAATTTCATCTATTATTATTTGTAACAGAACTTAAAATTTTAATAAGAATTATTATGTTAAGAAAGTATCAAACTACAAAAGTAATCCAACGTATCAAACAACATAAATATAATAATATGATTGATGATCCATATCAGGGGTGGCCAAGACGTCAACCGCGGTCGACTGGTAGACCGCGAAGACATTTTAGTTAGTCCACGCGACCATCCCAATAATGACCTCGGATATTAACAATTTAATTTATGACTTATGACACAGAATCAATAAATTATTTAAAGTAAAAATTTATTTTAGTCTACGCTTTAAAACCCAAAACAAACTGTGCAAAGATTTACGATTTAAGGTTTACGATTTAAAACCTAAAACTGACATGATGAGCGAGATTAAAACATTATAAAAAACTATAGAAAAGTATGCATCTCAATTAAGAAAACATGAATAGTGGAACTTCAAAAACATGGAGGAAGCGTTCATCCATAATCCAAACCGAGACTTCGAAGATTTAGCTTAATACTTACTTGTTTTGTTTGAAGAATTTGAAAGAAGATTCACTGACTTTACTAGGTTGAAAGAAATACTCAATTTTATGATATTTCCCCATTTAATGAAAATGCCAACATTGATGGAGTATCTGAAAAAATAGGACATTTAATAGATATCACTTCAGTCACGGTCGAGGAAGAAATTATTAAATTAAGATGCAATATGTTTCTTAAATACAGAGCATATTTACCGATACTGAATTTTGAAAATTTATTTCTGAGGAAACATTTCAAAATATTTACAAATTGATTTTGTATTTGAAATCATGCTTTGGATCGAGGTATCTTTGCGAATCTGCTTTTTCAACCATAAACAAAAAACAAACATTGGTCGCATTTAACAGATGAACATTTAATTTCGTGTTTATGCATAGCAATAAGTTCGAACCAGCCACAATATGATAAACGGCGCAGATTTACAGTGCCGAATTTCAACTAAACGAAGTGAATAGGATGGTCAGTTTTTGATATATGAATACTTTGATTATTTTCGTCAGTAAATTTTTATTTTTTAAATATTAATATTAAGTTTTTTTTTAGAAAAATTACATAATTTACCATTTTTTCTTGTTACCAAAAATAAATATGTACGTTAATTTAGCTCTGCCATTGGTAGAACGCCTTCGATTTTTTAAATTTGGAGTACACCCCGGATTTCAAAAGTTTGGCCACCCCTGATCTATATTGCTCAAAAGATAGTACAAAAATTGATATAAAGCTTTATGATTGCTGAAAACGATAACATTAAAAGTCCGACCATATCACATACCATAGGTTTGTTAGACCTTTGTTGGTAATAGGGAATTCGTTAAATGAACCCAATAAAACTAGACAATGTTGCTCATAGTCAGAGTCTAATCTATTATAGTTCACAGGAATTGAATATTAGATTTAAAATTAGTTCAGATTTCTGAATGCACCATATTACCATATTACGCACCATATTACGGGATTATAATAATATGAACTGTTATAACATTGTATGAGCCAGGTCTTACAGAAAATATGAACCAATAATTGATTTAAAATATCTGAAGATTCATAGCATTTTTCAGGTGGCAAAAGCTGCATACTAGCTATGAGAGTTTGCTATGACTTTATTAGATTGTCTCAACAACTCCAGGCAATCATTTTGCCCGTTTGCATAAAAATACTTTGAATCATGTTAAGCATATATGGTGACAAAATATATTATTTTCAGCTGTGGGAATAAGTTCCAACAAAATAAATGAATTCATTTTTCTGCCAATAAAATGTACAGAATAATAGACATATTATGTTGGAAGATATCATGTCGCTATAAGTATTTTAATATTCACAAAATGATATGCATTACCTTACTGAATAACAAATTTTGTTAAAGAAGAGCATTTTCATTATCTTTCAAAACATTGTGTCTTAATGTTTTCGCTTTTCATAATTCTCTTTTCATATTTTTCTATTTTAATTTTACTTAAGTGATTGTTAAAAATTTTAAAATGCGGTTACCAGTCTTTGTTTTCTTTACAAACTCATTTAATCATGTAACAAAACTAACAGAATAAAGAGTTGATTTCAGTTTTTTTCCCAAGAAAAGCAGTAAGCTAGTTTTCACTTTCAAAAGAATAATTTACGAGAGACTTTCACACAAAGAAAGCTAAAACACTGTATATACAATGCTGTCGCTGTTTCTCCTTCAGAATCGAAAGAAATAGTTAACAGATTTCGAATGAAATGAAATGCGAGTGAATTTTCTTTTTCTTTCCTTGTTCGTCTGATTACGGTTTCTAAGAATGTATAAGCTATAGTAAATACATGAGTGAATTGGGAAAAATGCATTATGAAATAGAAGGCTAAGTAAAGGAAAGGATTCATATCAAAAAGATATTATAGAATTGTTGTTCTTATGAAGTAAGAGAAAAGTTTCGGATCTGTTTCGAAACAAAGTCCATAAGAGCAGGTAAAAAAATAGTTTATGTTCTATTTTGTCCGTAGAGTTGAGATTGCCTTATGCGGCAACAGCTGCTGTATTAGAAGTACAGAATTTTGGCTCGTTGCCAAAAGAGTGTTTATTTCTTTTTAATCTATTTTAAATGTTCTTTCTTTTTCCTTGCTTTCTCTCTCAATATATATATGCATAAAGACATTTGTTGACAGATTTTTCATTTTTCCTAAAATATATGAAATTATTTGCAATGAAACTTTTTTTTATATAAAAAAGTAATTTTACAGAACAGAAGAGGAAAGCAGTCTGTAGTTCCGTTGTGTTTCAGAAAGAGATTTTTTATATGCGTCATTATTTTGTCTGCATTAAAATTCGGACAGAATTGGATTATGCTGTCACCATGGCAGATTTATTATCTGAATACAAAGGAAAATTGTAAATGGATTTATGAATTTTAATTTAAAAAAAAATTGGCATCTAAATTAATATGATCATTCATCACTGAAATAAAATGCAAAATATTAAGTGCTTTTGTTTTTATATTAAATTCATATTTAAATATTAAATAATACAAATATTAAAATATCCCTTATTGAGATTGATGAAATTTTTCTGTTAACCTTTGAATAAATATAATTTATTTTTCTTACTTCAATAAATTTGTAGTCACAGCACAAGATTTTTACATTTAGTTTTATAAAATCTCTCTTATATCAGGACATTAAGAGTTCTTGATCCTGCTTGACTATTTTAATACACTTATGGATTTATAGTTTAATTTTATATTTTTCACTTAAGTTTTTCATGGCAACATAAATTGAAATAAATTATTGGTATAATTGAATAAATGTGTTCAAAAGTGAAGGAATATACCTTGTTTAAAATAATAATTAATGTAATTTGTTTATTACTACATGGTAATAAGAGCTGACTATATTTTATGCTGAAATTTCATTAATAAATGTTTTATTCTACATACTTTAATCAAGAATTTTAACAAAGGAAAAGAGAAAGATATAAGGAATTTCGTGTTTATATACTAAATTTTAAAATATGTGAGCTGAATATTAATATATTATAAAATTATTTAAAAGTCAAGTAAGTGTCTAATAATTTTGTTATAAATGCTTTTAAACTAATTACTTGTTAATTTTCGTAATTTTAACTAACCGAATTTATATGCAGTTAATTTATGTCACGAAAATTAACTTAATTAAATTAAAACTAAAAAATTAAACTTAAAAAATTGAAAAACAATGACTTGAGCTAAGGATGTAAATATACTTTTTGATTGCTCTACGCTAAGAAAGTGATTTTGTCTATTGATACCGCTTTTTTTCTGATTTCTTTTTCGGCAAATATGACATTATATCAATTTGGAAATTTTAAAAGTTTTTGCTAGCATATAATTGATATCAACATTAAATTTTGTTATCTATCCTAAAATCATATTACGTTTTTATGAAATTATTTTTATGAGTTGTATTTCCATAATGCATGGAAAATTAAGTGATTGCAAAGATTATCAATTTGGTACTTACTTCAATAGTAAAATGATAAAGAAAAAAATTCCTCTTAATGAAAAAAACTTTAATTTTAACCCTTTAAAATTAAAGTTTTTATAATTAAAATATTATTGGATATGATAAATGTATAATGAATTTATTATCGTATTCAAGACATTAAATCAATTGCCTAAATATTTCTGTATTTATTATTTAGGAAATTAACAAATTATATTTTTAAAGTTATTTTTTATTTATTCCTTTGCACTCTTACCAGTTTACAGGCATATATGCAGATATAAAAATGTAATATTAGAAAACAAGTTTAAACATGAATAGATTCAAACTTATGGATTTTGCAAATAGAACTACATCTTTAGTGACTATATTTTAAAAAAGACTTTCATTAGCTCATTTATGTTTTTTTATCAAACATTTTTAAAAATATTTGAAAGATTTTATGTTACAATAATTTTCATAGAAATTTATTTCATATACACAAAATATTAAAGTATTCTTAGTGTGCATACATACAACAATGAAAATTTAAAAAAATTGTAAGGACTTTTTACAAGGTAAGCATCTTTGTAAATAAGCGATTGCTTTGACCCAATGAGTTTTTGAAGTTCATTAGTGTTTTATTTTTTCAAAATATATAGCTATAGAATCATTTTTTCTTTTCATTTCTTTGCAATGTTTATAAAAATTATATTAATATTTTGCGCCAGTTAAAGCTTTAGGTTACCTTATATTTAAACCAAATCAAATGAATATACAAGTGTTATAACATTAAATTATTTTGGCTGAGATCTGCTCATGTTATAAGTATATAATGTTCATTTTATGTGGTTTTATTATATAATATTTTGTTTTATACATAATAATTTCATATGTATTTTATAAATTTACGAAACTGAAACAAAAATATTAGGCTAAAATGAGCAAGAGAAAGAAAATAAATATTGATGCCTTTAAATAATTAATAATACATACTAAAATAAATAATAAATAATGAATATTATAAGATAAATTACATGCACAATATAGCATAAACTACATACAATTTGAATGATAAGTCTCTTTTTGATACATTTTCAAAGCATAAATATAAAATATTATAAGTATTAAAATGTGAGGTCTTGGTTTTAAAACATTTTGAGATAAAGGAAATATGTGTTTTGGATTGTAAATTAATTTCTTAGAAAGCATTTCAAAGTTTTATTACTGTTGGTAACATATTCATGGAGCTATTACGTCCAATTTGTAAATGCTCTTTTAATACAATTATAACATATTGGAATCTATAAATAATATCATTTTTCCGTAATAACTTATTTTCCATTTTATTACCTTCATAAAAACAAATTTTTCATTACTTTCCTTACTCTTGGAAGAACCTGTTAAATTTTATGTTAGTTATCTATGTATCTTTCCCAAAATGCTGGTTGCCAGTCATTATTAGATAAGTATCATTAATAACTGGAAGGAAAGTGGAGCCCATGTTACTTTGTTTGTCTTTCGGATTTCGCCTTTAATGATATCAAATATCTAACCATTTACCAGCATTAATAGTGAAATCGATATCACCTAAATAAAAGATTGGAACGGATAGAAATATTTCGATAGTGATATTAAGCTCTGGGTTGAAAAAGATGTTGAAATATTTCGTACAGATGTCAGTACAAGTAGAAAATAAATTGAGGACTACAGTTTTTCTTACAGAATATCTCTTACCGCATTTTGAAATGAGCTTATAAAATTATTGCTGATATCGACAAATTTTAATTTTTCCAAATAATCGTTAATAGTTGCATGAAGTTAATATTAAAAAGCAATATTTAAATTTTGTCTTCTTTGATGAATATTGTGTTTTCTGACATTATATAAAAGATTAAAGGAAAACTGCTTATGGTAAGTTTATTTGATAAGTAATTGCGTATATTTTGTCACAATTTAATTTATAATCAATCATCCATGACTTAGAAAATGCTTAAAATTGCAATATCTTGCTGTAACTTTGAATGGAAACAATTTGATTAATTTATGTGCAATAATTTATAAAATGCAGCAAATCAAAAGCTAAAACACAGTATTTGTCAAATACCTGTTATTCATATGCTACAGTTGTCGCGTTTCCATTATATGCCGAAACAGTTTTAACAGTCTTGACCTAGAATCTCACTGTTAACTTTTTCTTGCAAAAGACTGTGACTAAAAGAGAAAATATGCTGAATGCAATTCCTAAAATGCCTTTATTTGAACACTCATCCTGGGTTTGAAAATGATAAATGGTTGTAAATAAGATGTAGTACAACTTTTAATTAAACACAGTTTTATTAAATTTGAAGATTTATAAAGAACAGAGTTCCGAAACTGATGAAATATTCATATAAAATGTTTCCAATGCTAGAATATAATTTAAAATTATTTTAGTAACGACTCTATTTGATTTTGAATTTTTTTTTGTTCTGTTTTCTTCAAGAATTGTTTAATTGGGAACAGAAAATTTTAAAATATTTTTTAAAAAGCATTTTACCCTTTTGTTTTATTCACACAGCATTATATTAATTTTTTATGGGTGTTTATGCTCTAACTCTTGTTAATACATAACTCTCTTCGTAAATTTTAAAGTAAATGATAAATTATTTCTAATTGTTATCTGATAATTTTTTCTCTTAACTTTTTCATCTGACAATTTTTTTAATTTTGAAGTGATGGAGCACTGCTTTCTTGGATTTAAATATTCTATTATTGAAACTATTCTGTCTTGTTCACATACATGATTAATATATTTTAAAGTAAAACATTTTTTCTATTTTGTTATTGTACCAAAAATATTTATACAACTTCCAGTACATTTAAGATCTACATAAATCGCAATTTCTTGTTGCTTTCAAATATTCCTAAAATCGAATACTTACAATGTGTTTGACAACTCCTTATTTTGCTATTTAATGCATAAATTACATTAATAAACCACCCATAAATTTTTATTTGATGCATTCTTTTTATAAATTTTTTTGAAGGATTATTTTTTAATTTGAGAACTACTCAACTCCAAATGGTTTTTCTTTTTAATATCTTTCGTAAAAAAATACTGTTCCGTCTGCATGAAAATTGTTCCTAAGTGTAATAACCTTTATATTTCAACTAGTAGCCACTGTGGCATGGTTGGTTAGGGCTGTCGTTCTTCCGGTCGTAAGATAGTGGTTTCAAATCCCGACACAATCGAAGATCCATCGTCTTTGCTAATGGCGGATGGGGCATGTTAGATATATCTTGATTGCAATGCTCTCCACGTGAAATGATACCTCTAGGAGTGGCAAGCAAAGTCTGGGGTCTTATCCTCAATCCCTGCTTCTAAATTATTAAGATCTATTGTCTCTCGGGAACTAGATGACACACTCACTGGTTGCTTCATTGTGCTGAGAAGATGAAATAACCTACAAGCAGGACGTTATTAAAAATATTTCATTAAATATTTCCATATTAGTTCATTTATATTTAAATATTCAATTTTAGATTAAATTATACTTTTTAAATATACAATTTAAAGAAAACATAATAGGATTTTGAGGGAACATAAAAATAACTATATTGTAAAGATTTTGATCAAATATAATGTTAGGAATTATAATCAAAGAATATTTCAAATCAAAGTCTTTTCTTATATAATGGAAATAGTTATGACAGTTGAGTAACACATAAAAATTTAAAAAATTGTTCCGCAATATTCAATTAACTTTCAAAGATGATTCCGGAAAAAAAGACGTGAAATAAATGTTTTTATTATTTTGAGAATGTTTATTTTCATTTCAAAAGTGGAAAAATTATTTTTTTGGAGCTAGAATTATTTTGCTTAAAAATATGAGAAAAATAGACAATACTTAAATTAGTCATCCCGTTTGAATTTAACATATTCATCATTTCAATTTTTCATTTTTATTTTCATTTCATCTCATAAAGACCTTCAAAAAAGCAAATAAGGATAGTCATTTTTCTTCATAAATAAAACAAGTGATGGATATAGCTCTAAATCCTTTTAATATCATAGTAAGGAATTTTAAGAAGGGAAAAGTGTTAATAAATTTTGCTATACATTTTCACAACTACAACATTGTGTAACACAATGGTAATCTACTGCTTAACACATTACGGAATATCATAAGCATAAAATAAATCCTCACAGCTACACAGTACTTTCAACAGATTTTAGGTTTGTACTAGAGAATTTTTTTTAAAAATAAAATGTGTTTAAAAATATCGAGTACGCATATATCATTTCTGTTTACAAAATAAGTTTTATTTTATTTAAAAACTGATTTTTTCAATTATTTCAACAAAAATAACAAATTTCTCATTTATAAAATTTAATTTGAAAACAAAATTTATGAACTAAAATTTTATATTATAAGGAATGTAACTCATTTTTCCAAGTAGCAATAAATATATATATTGCTACTATGAAAAACGAGATAATATATATATATATATATATATATATATTTAAAAAATAATTTTTTCCATGACAACATTTTTCAAAAATATATATTTTCACTACTTTCAGAATATTAAACAAGTGGTGGATTTTCAATTATGTCATAAGCAAATTATTTCTGTTCTTTGTGTAATAGGAAAAATGACGGTAAGTTATCTTTCGTAATTATATTTTCGCAATCCTTAAATTGTATTGAGAAAACTTTCTAAAGATGGAGCACTGTAGCTGTAGTCTTTGTTATACTTCTTCCTTTTTGGTGACCAGATGGTGCCTCTTTAGTCTGCCGTCTAGGATAATTTGAGAACTAAAAGATATCTGTACAAAAAGCTACTTTCTTAATATCTAGAATATTCCAGGTTCTGAACTAAAATATGTGTATTTGTCAGCTGATTATTTATGCATAAAGTGAATGACGTCAAGCGTAAAATGTTAAGTTGCTTTGATTCTTAATTAATGTTATACATTAGAACTGAAGCAAAGATTCTAATTTTTACGAAGATGTATTAAGATGATGTGTATACTCGAAATAAAACATTCATTTTAATTAACTTCTATTTTCTTAAAAAGAAGACAATTATAGCTATATACCATATGTCTTGTGTATTAATTTTATTGCTCGTTAAAAATCTTAACATTTTAAGAACATGTGTAATACTTCCTCTTATAGTTCTTTCGAAAAATACTTTACCAAAGCTTGAAAAATATTATAACTTAAATGAAAAACAGTGAATATATGTATTAGAAATTTATAAATCCAATAATAGGTTGTAATTAAAATGTAATTTCTTGCAATGTTGTAAAACAGTTAAATATTTCTTGTTTCACAGTGATAGAAAATGATTATTTAAATTTTAAAATATTTTGTCTTACAAATCATATTTTATATAATTCCATGTTGTCTTTATAATAAGTAAATAAGAAAAGAACTGTAATACTAACAAAAAGATTCACTTATTTCAAAGCATGAAATTTTAAAAAAAGTTATGCATTATTACATTATAATTTTAAATTAATTGATTAAAAATTATTTCATAATTTATTTTTGCAACTAATAGAATATAATTGATTTTTTTATAATAAATAAATAAACATAGTATAAATTATAAGAATAGTTTGAAGATAATTTTGATGATAACGTACGTGTTTTTAAAAGCGTAACCTATTGTCCAATTTTCTTATCATCACAAAAGATGAATTTTCTCAGCTTTTACTTTTTCTTTCAGCAACTACTTCGATTTCAACTTAATTACTTCCTTTGTTGTGCACGAAAATGCTTCAGATACGGTTAAAAGACATTATTGTCCGAAGGAAGGTAGAAAATGAAACACATGTTACTCCATTTTGTCTCTACAGTTTTCGTCTCTAATGATACCAATTATTTAACCATTTCCAGATACTCTCCAGAAAATCGATGTCTATCAGGAAAAGATAAGAATGAACGAAAATGTTGCAATGATAAAACAAAGTGCTGATTCGAAGCAGACAGTGGGAGATTTTCGAACAATGTGATCTTTTAAAATAAGTAAATTAAAAATAACCGAATTTAAAAAAATTATAATTTATATTGATGTAATGTATATTAAATACTTTATGTACAAGCTATATTGATATATATTTAATAACATTTTTACTTAGGATCTCTAAAGTTATATTTTTATAAAAATTGTGTAACAATATTTAAAATTAAAATATTTAACAAAGAGAAAACAGAATCATTATTTTTCCTTAATTATAGTATCTTTAGTTTTATGATAGTTATTTTATTCAAAGGAAAACAGTTTTATAATTTATCGACATTATTGGAATTCTTTAAAATAGATTTTCTTTAATAATTTATGAATGTATTAGTATTGCTTTTATTCGATAACCATGCCGACGTTTAAATAATAATTTTAATTGTAAAGTAAAAATGCCATAAAAAATTTTACATTTGAATCTTAAAAATTCTTTTAATATTTATATTGAGGTTTCAGTTGTTTGAAATACTTTTTTAGATGCCGTATAATGTTTGGGAATTTAGCCACTGAGTCAATAACGTTTGAGCGCAAAGCATGTATTAGACAAATATTCGTTTTTTCCGTCTAATCATACTTATTATTCTTCTTATCAACAGACATAATTGCGTTTTGTTGTATAACTTACTGTTACAATATTTTATCGGAAAAAAATATGGTATTAATATATGAAATTTTCATGCATGAAAAGCATTTTCGCGTTAAAATATAAAATTTGTGTATATAAAATTTGTGTATAACCTTAATTTCTTATCCTTGGCGGATTTAATTTTTTATCCTTGGCATAGTTCGAATACAAATTACTTTCTTTTTACTCTTACAAAAATTTCAAACAGTTATTATTTTTTTTGTACTCAAAAAACAAATGCCAATTTTGAAAATCAGTTTTCAACTTTTTGTATAAAATTATATCAATTAAATAATTTAATATGAGATTCTATGAGAATAGTTTATAAGAAGTGTAAGATAATGTTTATTTCCAACAGTTATTTTATTGCACCTTAAGCAAAAATATATTATATATTTTACTTCATTTACCTACAGAATTTCTGTTCTTGCTAAGCAAGTCTATTATAATTTTCCTTGTTCTTTTGTTGCTTTTTTCATGATTTCATTGAAGGTGTCTTGTAAATTCATTAGTTAAATATTTACTTAAAGAGACGAAGTGATTCATTTATAGTGCAAAACAATTGCATCTTTCATTACTGAAATTCAGCATCAATCATAGACATGATGTTACAGCAGTGGATAAATATTTATCAGTTTTAAAGTGTTTGGAAGAAAATAAATTCTTAATGACTGTATAACAGTTAAATCTTTCAGTTGACAATTGCTAATACTGTCTTTTCTATAACAGAAATAAACGCAGATTTAAGTTGAGAGGGAATGCAATCTTTTAAGAAGTACAGTATGTCCTAACCAACTCTCACCTGCAGTAGTTGCTCTCCTCTCTAGGTCTGCCCTTTGCCTACGTCCGGTACAACTTCGAAACACTGAAGAAATATTTAAAAACTTATTCTGCAACCAGATCTCCTGATATTGATCGACATTTAATCACTTTGATACGTCAAACTGTGGATTTGAATTTCCACATCGCTCCATGATGCAATTCGGTTGACAAATGTCATTACCAACTCATTCTTACACTTTACCTCTCTCGAATTGTTTAATCTATTGGGCATTCATTGAACAAGCGTTCTCTCCGAAACGGCTTATTTAAACTATTCCGTGTTTATATAAAACGACTGCAAAGTCACTCTTTTGCCTACTGTTAATCAATGCTAGACCTTTTTATATATAACACATATGAATTTCAAGATTTTCGTACAACTTTTAACCAATTTATTGTGATTTTTCAATCAGTTGTTAATGATTTCGAAATTAGTGTATTCATCAAAACTATTTATCAAATTGTTAATATTTAAATTAATTCATAATCTATACAGGAATTTTTAACAGTGTATACATTTACTCTTAACACTCCATTTTACAATTTTCGGTTACAAACAACAAATACTTATAAATTTCTAAGAAATGCTTGATAAAAAAATACCATTAAAGTTGCAAAAAGAAGATGTCATTAAACAATCAGCAAACAAAGTAGTTTATTTCAAATATAAAATACATGAAAAAATGAAATCGTCTACAGCTATCACGGCGTAACAAGTTTCTTGGTAACAAAGTCAATTATCCGTGTTTAATTTCGTTAATTTCCCCCAATATAATTGCAGCAAAGTCTGGCTCCTAAATAGTAATTTTCAATTACAGATAAGAATTCAATTTAATGTATGCAGGTGTGAATATTTCATTATTCGACATATTTAGAGCGTTAAGGAAATCAAGCTATGCCTGGTAAGTAATTTTCAAAACTACTTTTAAACGACCTTATTTCCTCTTCAATCTTCAGCAAATGCTCCTCTTTCCGGTAATGATTCCTCCGCCTTTTCTAGGAGACTATACGGGATGGAGAGCATTTCAAAATTTTAAACTGAGCTTTCCTGCGGTGCTCTTATTAATAAATAAAATTTTAAAACTATTTAACTAGATGTCTAATCACACTTTTCAAAGAATTTCAGGCTTAAAATATTTTTTTATGTCTTTTTAAAAGTAACAATACGCCCATAAATGAATTCATAGGCCGAAAACAGATTTCATTTTATTCTATATTCTTGAAAATAAATTTTCATTTTGCTCTTAATAAGATTTTAGTTAAAAACACGTATTCATACAGGAAATTTAAAACAATTTTTATGGTAAATTGATTTGGATTTAAGGCATTATCAAATATTAAATTATAGCGCTGAATCTTATGTCATATTAGATAAAGAAGTAGTTATATTTAAATCATATTTTTAATAATAAATAAGTAATAAAATTTTACATGAGGACTCAGATTAGTTAGTAATCAAAAAGCGATATTTGTTGATTAAATATTATCTTATTAGTGATATTTATGCTTAAAACAAGTTAAGAATATAAGAAATTAATTTTTTAATATTATTTTGAGGATTATGGATTTTACACTTGAATTCTGAATGAGGAATTGACATTGAATTTTAATTTGCGATAGAATTTTGCTAAGTGTTTCAATCAGAAAAGATGATGTTTGAAAACTTTAATCACGAGTCTTGATTGTCAAATGAAAAATTGATTTTTCCCAATTATTTTTGTTACATTGTTCTCTTAAAATCCATCGACATTATCATAATTTAAATTTACGTGTGTAGAACTTGCAATATCGCTATTACTTAAAATATTTTTAATATTTGATTATTTTCCCCAGTAAGGATGTTTAACAATCACGCAACTATATGATTATGAGAAGGAACTTATATTATTAATGATGACAACCAGTTTACTCTTTATTGAATTTATAAAATACCATAGTTGCTCCAAGTATTTCAAAAAATTGCTTAATTACATATATTTATTTTTAAATCACATATTTTTAATGAGTGACAATTGCAGAACCTTTTACAACAGGAAGTGTAATATGCTTACTTATGAAAATACTGTTTTTTGTTATATATTTTATGTTGATATTTTTATATTATATGCTTTTTTATTTTTTCGTATGCTAATTTTATTTGTAGTTTCTAATGGTATAAAAATTGCTCATATATTATATTTATCTTATATAAAATAAAACAAAAATAGAATATCTTACAATTGTTGCATTTAAACTTGTAATTGATATTATGGATTACAGCTTTAAATTAACTGAAAAATTCCTTAGATATGCAAAGTTTTCAAAAAACCCTTTACTTAATTCTGAGGAAATTACGTGAGGTGAATGTAATAGAGACTTTAAAATAATTTTTCAATATTAATAAATATCCGAACACACAGCGCAACTTGAATCACTAGTTTGAATAAAGAAATGATAATAATATTACATGAAATTATCACCATGAGCCTTCAAAAATAGTAATTTGTAAATATTTTATACCAAACTAATTTCACTATTAGTTAAACAAGAAATAAATGTAATTATATTACAGTAGAATATCAAAATAACATTTTGATTCTATATTTAAACTTAATTCAAAATCTTCTGGAAATCAGTTCTCATAATGATTAAATTGATAATAATTCCTTTTTAATAAATTTAATAATTATAATTCATTTAATAATAATTAACTTACACACACATACACATTTCTATTAACTTTCAAATTTCATTTTGAAACATGATTGAGAGAAAATGCTTTAAAGTTCTCTGTAAAAGAAATGAAATAAAAAAATAAAAGAAAAAAGAAATTACCGAGCCGATAAAATCACCAAAATGAGTCTTTATATGCCGTGGACTCAACACTCGTATATTGCATGCTTGCTCCCACAACTTGGGGGCAATATAATATTTTAAAATTTAATGTCAAATATTACTATTTACATAAAGTTCTGTGTTCTTAGAGGGTATATTGTTTTGAGAATTTTAAAAAAATTGTGAAACTACTTCCATACAAAAATTTTGTTCATCCACAAATTTAGCCAATCGAATTTCTTCTAACCATGTACCTCACTTCAGAGTTATCCAATGAGAAACACAGTTATAAAAATAGGGGGCTTTACACATGCTTCTGATTGTAAACAAACAAGTTAAAATCTTTTTTTGACAATTAACTTTCTACTTAATATTTGAATTTTAACGATGATTTCAATTTTCAATTGTTGTTTGGATAAAACTATACTTTAGGGTACCCTTTGGCGAACTTGGCGATAAACCAATCAGAGCCTCGACTGGATCTAAACTAATCAGAAAACGATTCGGTTTTGCCCAGCTTGGTGATAAATCGTGACCAAAACTTGGCTAGAATCAAAGGAACACCCTAAAATATAATCTAACTGTTGTTTGCATTGTGGAAAGGAAAATCTTGGAATTGTCTCTCCGTTTAACGAAAAAAGTTGGTGCAAAGTAAAGGATTGCATTCACAAATGGATATTACTTGATTGTTATGAGGGTACAATTTCTGAGAAGACTAGAATTTCTGCTGTTGAAAAACGATGTAAAAATTTTCAGAAGGTAATGAAAATATTGTTTTAGAGAATACACCTAACCGTGGTTATGGATGTAAAAATTGTCAAACTGCCAATCACACGCGAGTGTCAATTGAAACACTCGCATGTGATGGGATGAATGAATATATAACAATGCGCGTGCGTACAAATGCACAATGAAAAAATGAATTGAGTTTTTGTTATTTTTAAAAAAATGAGCAATTATTTTTTCCAGAACTTTTGGCCTTTATGTTTTCCACATAAAAATCGAGTTTAAATTTTATGTTTCTAAATTGCCCCCAAAGAAGTTGTACAAAACTCAATATTTATGCTCCTTACTAATTTCAGCTCACAGTCTATTAAAGAAAATGCCTGGATGAGCAAAATTTCGACATCGCAATGTTGAATCCAATGCCAGATTACTGAATGTTCGAACAAAACCGCTTGCACAAACTTCCCGTTTGCCAAAAAAAATTCTAGAATCAAAAATTTAAAATAAAAAAATTCCATCAGCAGACGATATCAGAAACTAAAAGTGTCATACGACAACGGTTATAAAACTTTATTATTTGTATTTAATGTTTTAAAGTATTGCTTTTTTGATGTACTTTTATGTCGTTAAAATTGTTACAATAACAAATTTTCTTTAAATAGATTATCAACAAGCAAATGATGTAAATATATATATATTATCCAATTACTTGGTTTAATTAAAACTATAATAGTTTTGGCGTCATATTTAACTAAGAAGATTTATAAGAGTTTACCAATTTTTATTTTGAAACCTATTTTTAAGAAATGTTTTTTTTATGCAAATATTTTCACCAAAATTTCTATAAAGAGCACTGTTTGTCCTTTCGATGACCAATGAAAGTATGCTCCAATTTCAAAGCAAATGCAAAAATTTTAATTTTACTTTTTTTCAAGCTGTACATGATATTTGATAAGTTTTCACACCAACTAAAGTGTTTATTTTCATCATTTTTACAATCAGTATAATAATAATGTTATATTTACAAGCACAAAATCATCAAACAGTGCATAAAGGTAGAATTTCCGTTTGTCAAATTTAACCTTTTTAGAACCACTATATTAAAGAAATAAAATTATATATATTGCACAGCACTGAAGTACATATTGTAAGAAATTTTATAATGTATAAAGAAAACAAATTTATATAATTAATATCTAAAATGTATAAAATAAACTACATACTTGATTAGATAAATTTATCTTTAAATCCTCAACTCAATAGGAATGAGTTATTTCAAATCTTAGAGAAAAATCCGAAAATTACATCACCCTGCATAAAATGCTGGATCAAACAGTTGCAAAATTTAATGAATAAAGCTTCGCGCGTGCGAAAAATGTACTTTTAAATTAAAACCCAAATGAAATATTAAAATAAACACTTAGAATATAGCATTTTCTTATATAAATATTTCTACTATTACTTATTTTAAAGTTTTCTTTGACTGAATTTGTGACATTTTGTATTTTTAAGCTTGATATTAAAAATACGTAAAATCTTTATTCTTTGTCTAATCCATAAATGGTATAATATATTTAAGCTTCAGTTACCTTTACTTTATTTTGATGCAAATGATCAAATATTAATGAATTTTTACTGAAATTTCAAGTGTTTGCTTTTCATTAAAAGAAAATTATCTACATAATTAATGTTAAACAGTGAATTAAAAAAAATATCCGAATTTTTTTTTGCGTTTGCCCAACTCTCGTTAATACCATTGCTACCCACAAGGAGTTGGAAAATGTGCGGGAGTAACAATTAAGACGACAGGCAACAGGGCGGAAGAAGAAAGAGAGGGTGTTTTGCATCTTCTCCAAAAAAATACTCCTTTTTCACAGGCTTTTAATAAGATCGCTAATTGTTTTCACTGAGTTATCTTGAAAGAATTAATTGAGAGTGTAGGGGAAGAAAAGACTCCATTATCACACTTCTCTCTTCCCAAATCCTTCATCTCTCGTTGCCTCCTATCTCTGGTCTCCACGTCTCAAATATTTTTCCGACGTCCAACAGATTTGCTTACATTTTTTCTCTGTTCTTTTCCCTGAGATAAAGAACGAAATAAAAATTTGGGGTTTTTGTACTCTGCTTTGGAAATTGTTGGAAAAAATATCGAAATTAAATGATTACTTATTTTTAGTTGGATCTGTTAAAATTTAAATTCTTTTTTCAGAAAGTTAGTCTGAAGCGCTGGAGATAAAGAACGAAGTGATATTTTGAAACTTTACAGAATTTACTGGAAGAATGTAAATTGAGGGAATCTCAGAATTTTTAAATTTTCTTCGCACTTATCGAGTTTTAGCGTATCATTCTGTTTACGTAGCAAAATGAAGGAATGTGGCAAAATATTTTCCTTTTTTTGTACTATTTATGTAAGTCACATTATACTTTTTTTGTTTTTTTCAAATTATTTCTAATTTCTTAATCATGATACGATTATTCAAAAATATTTCAACTCAGTCTTAACCGGTTTTCACATATTTGTAATTACTTAGAAAAAATCGTTAATTGTTTAGAAAAAAACTCGTTATAAATATTTTTTACTGTAATAGTAACCCATTATTGTTATTAATTAATCCGTTTTTTTCCTTAAATTATGGTATCCATTCCGCTTTGAACATTTTCTACCAATTTCTACTGTAACATTAACCACTAATAAAATTTCCTGAAAAGTATAATTCAAATTTAAATATTAAACACAATAAATTAAAATTTTATAGAAAAATAATAGTTACAATTTGTTTGTACAAATCTAATAAATAAATAAATACCTGATATTTAACATATATCCCCATCATCAAAGCTGCTAGTAAGCAGCTTTTTGATGTAATGATCTAAATTAGATTCTGTTTCATTGCAATTAACTAAAGTTTTCTTTATTTTAGGCACAAAAATCGTGATTATAGTCTATTCAAATTAGCTTTCTTCATGCCATTCAGTAAATTTACTTTTTTTTATAATAAATATAGCCAATAGTTATACTATATTCTAATTTTTTATAGATAATAATAATTATTTATAGATAGCTTAAGAAACAAAAAATAATATCTATTTTTTAATTT
>JAPDSC010034402.1:0-14198 GCA_026290005.1 Latrodectus geometricus | reverse complement strand
ATTTTTTTTTTTTTTTTTTTTTTTTTTTTTTTTTTGCAGTGCAGAAGCGTATTTTATTTTCTTTACATCATTAATGATGTTATTCAAGAAAGTTAAATTTAAAATATTTGAACACAAAAATCTTTGAAATAATTCATAAGCAAAATTTTCAACTATAAAATTTAAGACAATAATCAATAAATGCACAAGTGTGCTTTTATTTACGTACATGTATTATCTATATATGATATGATGATTATAATAGCGATGAGAGTATTGAAAAGCTATGACGGTGATAGTCGAGATTTTACCAAACAATCATTAAGAAAATATGCTTAAAATCATGACTTATGATCATATTTATGCTGCCGAGGTTGAGGATTCAATATTCTTATTATTGGAATAAGCAGACGACGTGTTTTCTTATTGACAAGCAAAAATGTGTTTTTTCTTATTTTTATTTAACAATCAAAAAATTAATAAAATGCAAATAATTAAAGGATTGTTAAAATTGCAGAGCGTAAATTAAATTTGCTTAGAAAGCGAAATAAAAGAATAAGCGCTTGCAAAAGCGCGCTTCGTCATGGTCCGAATTTCGAGGTAGAGAGTAGATCAGGGGTGGCCAAGACGTCGAATGCGGTCGACTGGTAGACCGCGAAGACATTTTAGGTAGTCCGCGCGACCATCCTGATAATGGCCTCAGATATTAACAATTTAATTTATGACTTATGACATAAAATCAATAAATTATTTAAAATAAAAATTTACTACAGAGTCTACGCTTTAAAACCCAAAACAAACTGTGCAAATATTTACGATTTAAAGATTTAAGATTAAAGATTAAGAATTAAAACCTAAAACGGACCTTATGACGCGATTAAAACATTAAAAAAAAACTATAGAAAGGTATGCATCTCAATTAAGAAAGCATGAATTGAGAAACTTCAAAAACAGGGAAGAGTGCATCCATAATCCAAACCGAGACATCGAAGTTATCCCTTAATACTTACTTGTTTTGTTTGAAGAATTTGAAAGAAGATTCGCTGAGTTAATTAGGTTGAAAGAAATACTCAATTTTATGATATTTCCATTTAATGATAATGTCAACATTGATGATTACATAATTTACCATTTTTTCTTGTTATCGGAAATAAATATGTACGTTAATTAGCTCAGCCATTGGTAGACCGCCTTCGATTTCTTAAACGTGGAGTAGACCGCGGATCCCAAAAGTTTGGCCACCCCGGGAGTAGATGATTAGGAGCAGTTCAAGTCAGCAGCTGACCTCCCCGGCATCCTCTCGGCTCAGCGAATTCTCTTGCTCCTTTCGGAGGGCCTCTCTGGGTGCGAAGTTGTAAGGGTGGTCACCGCATGATTTTATGTTAATTTTTTCCAATGATCTTTTAATCTGAATACACAACAAATATTAATTTATCGAACCTAAGAGGTAAATTACTTTAGAACGCCTAATGACATAATACGACAAAAATGATTTCTATAAAAAAAAAAATCAATAAAAGTCTCGCCAACAATAATCCATAAAAACTGTGAAACCCGAGCGATATTATATATATATATATATATATATATATATATATATATATATATATATGTGTGTGTGTGTGTGTGTTTATTACAATAATAGGAACGTTTAATAAAAATTAGTTAACAAATTATAAAATATGCATAGTAGATACTCAAACAATATTGCATAAATATTTTTAACAATACATGAAAACACTAATGGTTTTTACAAAATATTCCAAATAGGATTATGTTGACTTAGGTAGTGTGCATAGAATATTTTGCTAACAGTAGTACTTATTAATCTTATTATTACATTGTATTGGTTCGGGTTCGGTTCAAACCCTTGTTTATAATAACACATGTAAAAATTCGTCAAAAATTAGGAAAAAAAAAATCAGCAATTCTTTTTAATTTTTTTTTTCAGTACGTCAGCCAATTCTCGTTATCAGAAATCATCTTTAGTTCCGGAACGCGTTTCTGTCCAAAAAGGAAATACCGGAACGACGTTCCGGCTCGACAACACCACTGGCCATCAAGTTCCCCCCCCCCTGAAAATTAATTTTGGCATTTTTATGTTCCTCTTTTACAAGCATCGATGTAGAGTAACAACACTCCCTAGAATACTATTCAGGGAGGTGTTGGCAGTAACCCCTTAGGTTATCGCATTTCTACTGGGTGGAAGCTTTTATAAACTTCTCAGTCTACTGGGTAAAACTGAGCTGTTTCATTGGTGAAAATTTTTTAAGTGTTTACAGACAATTGGCCGAAATTGAGCACATAATTAAGAAAATGAGGTATGCTTGCCGTCGATTATTTCCTCTAAACAATCAACTGTCTTAATATTTCAATCGCAAATGAGTTCAATAGTGAAGTTGGATTTTCACAGAAAATACGTCAGAATTTTGTATATTTTGGAAATGTAGTAGAAGCCTTTTTGCAACAATATTACCCTTTGAACAAAAGTATTTAAATATTATTTTTGTTAAGGTGAGAAAATTTGAATTTTGAAAACGTGAGATTCATTATACATTTTTCCTCATAGTTTAGAAAACTAGCTGATACATATTCTTTGTTTAATGCCACGATCTGTGATGTTAAGA
Organism: Latrodectus geometricus; assembly: GCA_026290005.1. Lineage (NCBI taxonomy): Eukaryota > Metazoa > Arthropoda > Arachnida > Araneae > Theridiidae > Latrodectus > Latrodectus geometricus. The sequence goes on along the minus strand of JAPDSC010034402.1, from coordinate 11,592 downwards.
TTTATGCTTAAGAAAAGCGTATTTTTTTTCTCAAAATTATAATACAAAACATCAAAAGGAGGGATAAACTTTAATGTGAATAGCAGCTGAAGTATATGAATTATAGCTTTTATACTTATTTAACTGTTACAAAAATTAAATAGTAGGAAAAGTGGCATTGTCGAGTAACGTTGTAAGAATGTTTCAGTTTCATTACCCAAGTTTAACAAAAGGTAAATTTGTGTTTCGAATTGTGTGCGAATTTGTGATATTTTCTATTAATTCTGAAATGAAGTAGCCTATACCGCGATGTACTAATTTAAGCAAGTTAATATTTCGCATTGGAAATTTTCTCGCTTTTAAATATCAAAAAAACGATGCATTTCCTTTTTTTTAAAAAAATAGTTATCTCAGTTTACAGAGGAAAACAGAGTGAAAACATTAATGTCACTGGATGCCCAATTTTTCCTCATTTTCAAGGTGTGAATTTAAAAAAAAAAAAATAGCGGTATAATTTTTTTTTCTTTAAAAGAAATTATTTTTGCTCTCTGCAGCGAATTTAGTGTTCGCTCTTAAGCGAACACTAAATTATGATTATAGAGAGATGAATCTTTTGAATTAAATCATATTCATGCATGTATTAAGTTAGAGTGCCGCCCAACCTGTCTAGTGGTTAGCGTACATGACTACAGGTGGGTGGGACCTGGGTTCGAATCCTGGCTCGGGCATGCATGCACTTTCTCTCTTTCTTGTCTTTGTCCTTTCTTTGTGTGTGAATGGTTGCCTACCCTATAAACGGGTACCTGTGGCATGTGTGTACTGAGGAAGTCGGACTCCACACCAAATATGGTTCAGTTGGAAAAGTGGAGCAGTGCACCCCATATTGTCAGCCTGGCTGGCACACGACAACAACATTAAGTTAGAGTATTTATTGAAGTGGATAAATCGAATTAATCCACTACATTGAATAAGATTGAAATAAATATTTGTTACGCTAACACAGAGAAAATGACTGCAAATTTTATATAAAAGTCCAAATCAATATATATTCTCGCAAATGTGTGAATGAAATCTAAATATGAATAGTAAACACCATCAACCAAACTCGAATTTTAAAAATTTAAAAAGAATGTATGACATTAAAATAAAATAAATGTGTATATGTGATTATTGATGATACAACAAAAAGTTAAGCGAGTAATTTAATGTATAATAACAAATAATTCAACACTAAATAACTGTAACTCCACTTTATAATGAAAAAGAAAAGAAAAAAATACGTGAAATGCAACAATCAAAATGATTGAAATGAAATCAAAGACATATTCCATCGTTGGAATCACAAATGGGACATTATGATTGAATATGGCGTAAACACTAAATAACTGTAACTCCACTTTATAATGAAGAATCTGCAAGAATTGAGTTATTTAATAATTGCTTCCACTTCACAAAGGCATGTTATGTCTTCAAAATACATCTGCCATTGGAATCGTCAATGACACATTATGATAAATAGAATTTACCCATACTGTTTGTAAAAATTAAGGCGAGTTGACTTGTTCAAAGAGTACGCGCCCTTTTTCAAAATAGGATGACATGTCTTCAAAATCCACATTTGCCATTTTACTTATCAAATTATCCTTCAAACTAATCCTGCAGTTTAATTCGTTTTTCAAGTGTAATCTTTTTTAATGAATTAGGAATAGATTAAAACAGTGTTTTATAACTTTGTGAATACAGCTGCATAAAACCGGTAACACCTGCGTAATAATAAATGGAAATTAAAATGAGAAAAAAAGTTGGGATTTTAATAAAAGTTTTTAACTTTTTAAGCAAAGAAAATTTATATTGAATATATAAGGATTTATTATTAATTACTATTAATTATTAAATAACGAGCAGTTATTAATAAATAACCGCTCGCAAATGTCCCCTAAGTAAAATAATATCTCTGGCGATGGCAGATCAAGTATTTAAGGAGTCTTTTCAATTGATCCTTGCTTCTAAATTATGGAGACTCCTACTTACCTGGCTGCTTTTACTAACTGATAGAGCCCTAATCTAGACTTTGTAGTTCTAAATATGTCATAATAGTCTTTTATGTCTAAATATGCAGACTAATATAAGTAACCGCTTCTACTAATGAATTGCGATTTAATTTATTTTTTATATGAAACTTTTGAGGCTTACTTTATTTACACAGCCCAGCAATTAACTCTAATTTATGCAATGAAACAGCCAAGAAAATGTTCAAGAAAATCTACCACATAGTTTCCTATATTCGACGTACTAATCATAATATATATACTTTTTCTAATTAAAACATTGTAAAAATTTAAATAACCTTTAATTTACCGAGAAGTAAGGAGGATGATATGTATAATTTTTTGGAAAAAAAAGAAAAACATTACCCTACAATAAATATCTGTAAATGTATATGAAATAAAATTTTATGTAAATTAAAATCTATGGTGGTACAACGTGAAAAGAAAAAATAAATTACTTTCACTCTGTGTATAAGCAAATTTAAACAATAAAACATATTTTTAAATGAAATCCATCATGATAATGTATTTATTTAACATTTCACCTATAAAATATTTATACCTATGTGTCTGTGCGATAGTAAACAAATTAGAGAACTTTCGTGACATTACGCTGTATTTTAATACATTCTTTGCAATTCATTTGTTAAATTTACTAGGCACTAACTTGAATACACTAACTATGTTTGATTTCTAAAGGTTTAATTTTCACGGCTTATTTCACTTGAAAGTACATACTTTAATCACGAACATAATCTGTGGTGAAAAGAATCTATTTTAAATCTTACTGTGGGACATTCTTCCTGTATACACTAAGGATATGTTTTTAATTATATTATTATTTCAGAATTGTTATTGATAAAAAAATCAGAATAATAAATAATTAATCATAAAATAATTGGTGATATTAAAAACTTAACTTTAAGAATTTAGGAGAGTAAATGATGAGATTTTGCAAGTGAATCTACTTTTGTCTAAAAATAAGTTATCAATAGAAAACTTAAAGAAAATAAAAGCAGTACCAAGTCGATAATAACAGAATGTGAAAACAACCAAGCATTCGAAATACATAGTTTAAATAAATAATTTTTAATCATATTATAACATCTAATAATTACATCTAATTATAACATTTAATATAAAAATACTTTTAATCATATTTTTTTTTATCTAATATTTATTATAACATCTAATATACAGCGTATAATCTATAGTATACATATAAATTAATGTATACCAATTAATATGCAATAATAATAACAATCTGAATTTTTTTAGAAATTTTTGCATCGCTAAAACCAATTGCTAAATATTAATTAATGATAGCAATGAAACTTAATTATTGACCAATGTATAGTCAGTTTTTAATTAATGATATTAATAATTTGCGCCATTTTTGCGGTTATGAATTTGTTTCAGTGCAAAAGTTTTCATTTCGTTACCCGATATCACATACTGCGACTTAATAATATTCATTCTGAGAGAAATCTAAAAATAAAATTATTGATTTATATTTATTTATAATTTTTGATTAGGTGTAAGAATTATGTAATTAAATGTTTTATGGGAATTTTCACCAAAATTCAATAAAAAATAAGTTTTCTAGTAGGTGAATAATTCTATTTTTAATGTTTCCTTTTCTTCATCCACAATTTTAACATATGCAAAAGTGATTAAGTTTTCAAGTCTCTTTAATGACCAAAAAATGTACAAATTATATTATTGATTCTTGAATTATACAATAAAAACGATAACTCCCCTGATTGGAAATGTATATTAGAAGAGTTACTATACATCAGGGGTGGCCAAACTTGTGGGATCCGGGGTCTACTCCACATTTAAAAAATCGAAGACGGTCTACCAATGGCAGAGCTAAATTAACGTAGATATTTATTTTCGGTAACACAAGAAAAAATGGTCAATTATGTAATTTTTCTAAAAGAAACTTAATATTAATATTCACAGAATAAAAATTTACTGACGAAAATAATCAAAGTATTCATATTACAAAAAATGACCACCCTATTCACTTCGTTTAATTGAAATTCGACACTGTATATCTGCGACAAGTTTATCATATTGTGGCTGGTACGAGCTTATTGCAATGCATTAACACGAAATTAAATGTTCGTCTGTTAAACGAGACCAATGTTAGTTTTTGTTCATGGTTGGAAAAGCAGATTCGCAAAGATACCTCGATCCAAAGTATGATTTGAAACACAAAATCAGTTTGTAAATATTTGGAAACGTTTCCTCAGAAATTAATTTCCAAAAATTAGTATCGCTAAATATGTTCGGGATTTAAGAAATATATCGCATCTTAATTCACTAATTTCTTCCTTGACCGTGACTGATGTAATATTTATTAAATGTCCTATTTTTCAGATACTCCATCTATGTTGACATTCTCATTAAATGAGGGGGGATATCATAAAATTAAGTATTTCTTAATAAATTCTTAAACCTATTTAAGTCCACTGAATCTTCTTTCAAATTCTTCAAACAAAACAAGTAAGTATTAAGCGAAATCTTCGAAGTCTCGGTTTCGATTATGGATGCACTCTTCCTCCATGTTTTTGAAGTTTCTCAATTCATGTTACCTTCCTTAATTGAGGTGCATACCTTTCTATAGTTTTTTTTTAATGTTTTAATTGTGCTCATCATGTCCGTTTTAGGTTTTAAATCGTAAGCCTTTAATCATAAATATTTGCATTTTGTTTTGGGTTTTAAGGCGTAGACTGTAGTAAATTTTTATTTTAAATAATTCATTGATTCTATGTCATAAATCATAAATTATTTTGTTAATATCCGAGGTCAATATCGGGATGGTCGCATGGACTACCTAAAATGACTTCGCGGTCTACCAGTCGACCGCGGTCGACGTCTTGGCCACCCCTGCTGTATATAAATAACTGCTATTTTTAAAGTTAACATTAAAACTGCCTAAATAATAAAAAATGTTAAAATATAATCAGTTTTATTCTTTAAGAAATTATTTAGTCAAGTATTTATTACAAATTATTTACTATTGTAATTATTCCTCTTTATAAAATAAATACTATTTAAGTATACATCAAATTACTTTCAATTACTAATTAAGTTATTAATGCTTTAATATTTTAATTGAAAAATTAGTTATAAAAATAACATTTAATAAAAACAGGTTTTGATTTACCGAATCTTATGTATAAATTTAGAATATTTTTATCTAATAAGCTGAATCTTTTATTAAAAAAATCCTATTTGAAGATTTTTAAATTTAATTTCAAACATCTACTACTGGAGTGTCATTTATTTTGAACGAAATTTATGGTGTTCAGTTGTTTTACTGGCACAACTTTTATCATTTTATTATTTCTAAAAACATACTTCACAAATGATTTACATATCTTGATATATAAAAATAGGGCAAAAATATTATATAATAATACATTTCATAGATCAATACATCTCATAATTCAATATTAATAATAAAAATATAATACATTTCAGACTTTTATTTAAAAATTTAAAATTAAAGACTTTAAAGTTATTTTTATTTTAGTCGCTCGACGATGAAAATAAATAACATTCAACATTGAGAATCGAAAATTAAAATTTTTTGGATCCGTCACAAATTCGACAAGAATTACTTTCAGGATGAAATTTCATGATACAAAATTAAAACGCATATTTGAGTTAAATAATCTAACAAATTTCCTCGTTAAATTCAACAAATTATTTTAAAACTAATAAATTATGAAAAGAAAATAGTTGTGAAGTACTTTAATGCGAAGTGTATTAAAGGAAATAATATATACAGATTTCAATGGTTACAGGTTTATATATATAAATATTATACATATTATATATAACGCAGGTTTTTAATTATTTCAAATGGTAAGATAAGTCATTCAATAAAATTTTAAAATCCCGTAGTTATACTCTTTTGGTTATATATAATGATACCCGCTAAATATATTAACAAGCATTAAAATTGAAAAATATTAGCAGTAGATCTTTTCATTATATTTATTAAAATTTAAATTACGAACAAAAAAGCATTTTGTCCCTTTATTAGTGTTACAAAATAAACATATTAGAAGTTAGATAAATTTAAAATACATGAATTCTGTATCTGAAAATGGAATTGTTAAAGCATTTCTTTTTACCTAGGTCTATAGCTATATATATATATATATATAATTTAAACAAATCATTATTTATTTTCAGATACATTACAAAACAATATCATGTTGCAAATTCAAAAATCCTTACTCAGCCATTTATGTAATTTTGTATATTGCATATTGCTTACATAATGCAACACTATTACTCAGAAGTCAATCGCAATCAATGTAAATCAAAATAATAAATTACTCCATAAAGTGAATACAATTAAGAATATTTAATTAATAACTTTTAAATTTAACTAATTCATTGGAATGCACAATTTAATAGGATTTGAAGAAAATTATGACTTCATTACTCAAAAATTTAAAGAAATTTTATTTCAAATCGACACAGATTTGGATAACTAAACGTAAAAAATTAAGCGATAAAGAACTCTTTTTTAACAATATATTCAGTGAATATTAGAACGTAAATGAAAATTAACTATAAATATTTATTTTTATTAAATTTGAATGTTTAAAAAGATCAAGCAATTTTTTATATTAATGTGGTTAAAAATAAAATAAAAAAAAGACTTACCGGATAGATAGAAATGTGCTTCAAAAACAATATTAAAATCTATACATTCAAAGACAGTCAGTTTTTTCAAGTTATATAGAAAAAACAAATTAAAAATAATAAAAACTATACAATTATATAATACAAGTGAGAGAGAATAATAATCAAAAGGGATTATAATTGTGTCGCAGAATTAACGACTAGTTTGCACGAGCAACTACAGAGCAACTGGAGATCGTTATGAAAGTAATTCAGGCGTTTCAAGTATACCACACTTTCAACCAATCATTTTAAAGAGACAAAGTTCACTTGACTTTCTATTCGTTCAAACAGCGACATAACAAAATCGAAATGCGCTTATTTTGAACAATACAGTTGTAAAAAAATAACATAATTAAAATACAGCTACACATGTTTAGCATAATTTGAGATTTGAAAGCTAATCTTTTTGTTTTTTCAATATAAAGACAATGAATGGCGAAATGGAGAAAATTCTTCCAACATTTTACTTTCATTGAAAGATATTATAAATTATTTATTCTTATTATAAAGACAAAAAATATATTATTATATAGACAAAAAGAAATAAATTATTAAATTAATTTAATAATATTAAATTATTCATGTTTAAAAATAAGCCGCTAAACCTGGGGAAATTAAAACTGGACTTAATTGGAGGAAAAAATAATTTTTGGTGTAGAGGGAAAGGTGGAAAGGAGTAAATAGAGTATTTTGCTATAAGCGAAAATCTTACTTTAATATTTTCAGATTAAAAACAATTACATAATTTAGGTCTTTTTTAAAAATTGTGTTCTTATAATTGTTTTCGTTAACCTTGATTTTTTTTTTATTAGTTCAAGATTTGTAGAATTGTATCATAATTTTGTATTACAAATTTTAATGGTGTGTAAACGACGAAAATATCTTTAAATTTTTTTGCTAATAAAATTATTCAAATATTATAATGGTCAGTTCCATTTTTATGTAATCGAGATGATTTTCATTTTAGTTTAAAGTTATTTACCAAATTATTTATGTTGATGTTTTTATACTTGATTTAGGGGTCAACATTTCAACTACCTAACAGGTTGGTTGGTTGGTTGGGTTTTGAGGTGCAAGGTCCAAAAAGGACAAGCTGCGCCAAAATTAAGATTTAAAGAGAAGTTATAAGGTTAAGACAAAACCCAAACTCAACATTAAAAAGTTAAAAAACAAAAATAAATGTATATATTTATTTTAAAATCCAGATAAATATAAGTATATGTAAGTAAAATAAAATTTATAAAATTTAAATAAAATTAAGGAAACCAATTTCCCTTAAAAAGGAAAAAAGGTTTCGGTGGGGAGGCTCCCCCACTAAATCATACATGATTAAAAGGTCAGTTGAAAAGAATTTAAAACGGTATACGTTAAAAACAGGACATGAAATTAAAATATGAGAAACTATATGCGGTTCATCACACGTTTCACACCATGGATTTAATTCACTTAAAAACAAATGTCTGTGTGTGAAACGTGTGTGTCCGATACGAAGGCGAGTCAATCTGACATCTGCTCTTCGTAACGGTAAAACTATTGATGGAATGAGGTATGGAAAGACGGCACGCAGTTTGTTTGCGACCTGCATACTCCATGACTCCTGCCAAAGAGAATTTACAAATCTTTTTACAACCCCTCCTACGTCGAAAAGAGGGACAGATGCATGAAGTACGGACGATGCAGCTTTAGCAGCTGCATCCGCCTTTTCATTTCAATCCAGACCCACATGACCCGGGACCCAACAGAAAACGATGTCACAACCCTTGCCAGCAAGGGAATCCAATGCTCCGAAAATCTTGGACACAACAGGACGACAATAATTTGAATTTCTCAAAGCTTCCAATACACTCAAACTGCCAGTATACACGCAGATTCTGCAAAACTTCTCTGTATTCACCAGCTGAAGAGCCTGAAGAACAGCCGTAGCTTCAGCTGCAAAGACGGAGCAGGACGCATGGAGGCTGCAACCATAACCGGCATCAGCATAAAACATGCCACAGCCAACATGTCCTGCTGCTTCAGAACCATCCGTGAACACAGGCGTGCATGACGAATACTGACAGCGATGTGATAGAAAAAGCTGTTGAAAAACTGTTGAGGCTGTGTCCGACTTTTTAAACAGAGCAAAAGGATCGATGATATTAATCCTTGGATCATACCAGGGTCGATGCGAATGCAAGTCCGCTTCAGCAAAACGGACATCATACAGGTCTGTCATAAGGAGTTGAACCCTAGTTCGAGTGAGAAAGGGTCGGATGCTGTACGGTCGAGCACCATACAGTCTCCCTAATGCAGGAGAAACGGCCAAGGAACGCACAGGATGATGCCGGTCAGACATGATCCCCGCGCAGCAATTGAGAGACAGCTGCATCCGTCTCAGGTCCAAAGGCAACTGTGGGCAAACCGCACAAAGACTCTGGACGGGCGATGTGCGGAACGCGCCCGAACAGACTCTCAAAGCAGAGCGATGCACAGCGCTCAATCTGCGCAAAACCGAAGACCCAGCAGATCCATACACAACACCTCCGCAGTCAATACGAGACAAAACGAGTGCTTGGTAGACCCGAAGAAGCGACAAGCGATCAGCACCCCAAGATGTATCCGACAATACCTCGAGGATACCAAGCGATCGCTCACACCTCCTCCGCAAATGCAAAACATGCGGAAGAAAGGCCAACTCTCGGTCAAACAAAACACCAAGAAATTCTATCTCGTTGACCACGGGCACTGTAGTGTCGTTCAGATTAATAACAGGATCACTGCGAAGACCAGCCCTCCTGCAAAAACGGACACAGCAGCCCCTGCTTGGAGACACTGTAAAGCCACTCCCCGCACACCACGCAGCGATTCCACTAACAGACGTCCGCAGTTGTCTCTCAACCAAACGCATGCTCGATCCCTGGCAAGACACTCGCAGGCCGTCCACATACACAGTGCCATATACTGAAGGTGAGAGAAGATGAAGGATATGACTGATGTAAAGGTTAAAAATTGTTACGCTTAAAATAGAGCCTTGGGGTACACCCTCGGCTTGATCAAAAGTATCGGACAAAAGGTGACCAATACGCACCCCAAAAACACGGGAGCGCAAGAATTTCCGCAGGAACATCGGAAGACCACCCTGAAAGCCAAAATCACACAAAGAACGGAGAACACCGCACCGCCATGCACGGCCGCACGCTTCCTCGATGTCGAAGAAGATGGAAACCAGACGATTTCTCCGCACAAAAGCGTTGCGGATTCGGGTCTCCAAGAATGCTACGCTATCAAGAGTGGATCCTCCCCTACAGAAACCACTCCGACCGACATGCATACACCTATTTTCCTCCAAGACATGCACGAGACGGGCGTCGACCACACGTTCGAGAGCCCCACAAAGGCAACTCGTCAGAGCCACCGGTCGACAATTTGATGGCTCTGAAGGATCTCCACCAGGCCCAAGGACTGGAATCACCACTGCCCAGCTCCAAATTGATGGAAATGCACCCCCAGTCCAGATCTCACCGAACAAATACAACAAGTTCAACAGGGAATCCGGACTCAAATGTCGAAGCACCCGACAGCCGACTCCGTCAGGTACCGGGCCGGATGTTGAGTTTCGGATGTTGGAATTGGGGCTGCAATGCTCGCCCCAATTCCAACATCCGAAACTCGCAGCTGCAAGGAAAAGCCCGTCCCTGGCCGAAACGGATTGGCGCCCGCCCAGCTCGACTCTCCGTCCCCAAAACGAAGGACCACAAGAGTCGGAACTTGAAACACCGGCAAATGTTTCCTCAATGACATCAGCAATATCCACAGGAGAAGAGCATATAGCAGCTCCGGCCCCCAAAACAGGAATTGCAAATTCTCTACAAATACCATTGGCTGCTTCCACCCCTCTCCACAACTGCCCACCGGACGTGGAAGATGTCATAGAGGATACACAGCGAGACCAGGACTCCCTCCGACCTTGTCGACGAGCTCTGCGAGCCAATGCCTCCGCTCTCCCAAATGCAACAAGGTTCTCCGCTGTGGGGCACCCTCGGAACAGCCCCCACAACCTCCCCTGCCTCCTATATGCCTGCTGGCATTCACTGCTCCACCACGGCTTGCAACGCCGTTCTGATTCGGAAAAACCCCCAGGCATTGTAGCATCAGCCGCCCCCACAACTGCCTCAGTGACCCCATGCACGGCACCATCAATACTCTCGAGCGTAACCATTCCATCATCAACGACTGCCAACTGTGTAAACAACGTCCAATCCGCCCGACCGCACACGTAAGCAGGTTGACAAATTCGTACACTACTACCTTCAGTCCGGGAGATGACGAGTGGGAAATGATCGCCGTTATAGAAAAACTGAACATTTTCGACTTGTTATTCTTGAAATTTCACATTACATTTTTTGGCCAGTCTGGAGCCGGAGCAACAACATTTTTTGGTCAGCCTGAAGCCGGAGCAGCAACTAGAAATTATGCCATTTATAAAGTTACTAAATCGAAAACGCGGCAGTATTCAAGCCCGATTAACTAAACTTTCGTCGAAACCACTGGAAGATTTAGAAGAAACTGCACTTCGAGCAGTTCTAGATTCATTGGAAGATATAAAAACGAAATTTGAAGTCATCAAAAACGAATATTTCGAAATCGAAGATGAAAATGAGTTTAAAGAAGCTGAAAAAATACTGGATAAAATTGATGAAGGTATTCAAGAATTTCAGGTCAGTCTAAAACTTTTTCTATACAAATCTATTGAAGTTAAAAACAAAAGTTCTCTTGTTGAGAAAAGAATTCGTTTACCTGAAATTCCTTTACCACAATTTGATGGCCAATATAATAACTGGAGCTCTTTTAAGCAACAGTTTCAAAATCTAAT
>JAPDSC010034396.1:0-15600 GCA_026290005.1 Latrodectus geometricus | reverse complement strand
AAAAGCGCTGTTATATTTCCTATTCAATTAATTTTAAATACTTGTTTTAAATGTTTTATGCTAAAACATTTCTTTCCCATTATTCAATATGTTTAAATTTATAATATTGTTTCTAAATGTGTGCGTGTTTTTGATATACTAAAATTTAAATGTATATATATCCCTTGACTATAGATAATAATATTTAACTGAACTACGACTAATGTTCAACCAGAACTGTTTTATTTTTTGAAAGTAAATATTCATTTAAAAAAGCATTTTTTTTTTGTTAGTTTCTTCAAAATTGTTTATTTAAGGAATTCCTAATTTTATGGGATTTTTCATTGTATAAATGAATTCTGAAAGACTTAAATTATGTTCTAAAATACAAGTTCATGCATATTTGAGTGAACTAAGTTATTTTATTCAAATATCAAAACGATATTTGAGTAAAAGAATTTAATTTTTTAATTTATAAAATTAATAAGAATTGAAGTTTCCTTTTTTATTTATGGAAAAGTTTCCTTAAGATCCTACAGTGAAAGAGTCATTCGAACAATAATATTTAAACAACATGTTTAATATGCTTTGAAAGCACACAAGCAAGAAAATTCTGTGCTAATTTTGAAAATTTGTTTTGCAACTTTTAGGTGTAAATTTTTTATGGTAGAAATATAATTATTTGATTTTTAAAAAAGATAATGGTCTTTTTATTTTTCATCCATATGGATCCTATCTTTATTTTGAATTACTTTTCTTAGGTGCAAATAAAATTTTATATTTTAGACTTGACATATCAATATTTTTAGATTCAACATGCATTCTAATGTGTGTATGTCACAATTATTAAAATCTAATATTTCCTTTAAAATATAATTGCGTAGTCTCAAAACAAAGTATATTTATTATTAAAAATGTTATTTTTAAGTAAATCTCTATATGTTAACTAAATTAAACTGTCTTTGATGAATAATGAAGATTGCATTTGATCTTAATAATAACAGATAATTTTTAATTGGTGCAATAAAATTATTATAAGCTAGTCAAAGTTAATATTATAAAAACTTGTTTTCTTTCCTAGATTCACAAAATATTTACCATTCAAAATTAAATTTGTTTGATTTTATTTAACAATGATTAATTCAATTCTTATGAAGACAGTTGTATTTGTGTTAACTCGCTATGTCTTAAATACCAGTGTTAAATTCCTATGGTTTGATTATAATTTTTTAATTGTTTTTGTAAAACTAGTAACTATTATCGAAAATTAAATAGATTTAGAAACAATACATGATTTCATTGGAAAATATGGAAAAATCATCTTAATAATTTAAGTTATTATTTTACGTATGTTTATGAATTAGACTGATGCCATTAAAAGTACTAAATTATTTTAAATAATTTATATAAAATTTAATATACTGAGCCTACTACTGTTGAATAAATATAAAAATTTTGGAATTAATTAAGATATAAAATTTCCAAGTAATATTAGTTAAACAATACCAGTAGCAATTTTTTAAAAAAATTCCCATGATAAAACCAGACATAGGAAAAGGAAATACAAAAATTATCATATATTACAAAGATAATTTTGATATATTATTTAAGTTCCTTAATAAAGCAATCCCCAATGATCAGTTCTTTTTTTATGATAATAAATAAGGAACCGATTATAGAAGAAAATATCAAGTTTATTAAAATATTTATAGTTTTCTTTAAATACCCATTTCTATTTACATGTTGCATCGTAACCTTGATTTTCGAGAAATTCATAAAATTAGTTTTACCAAAATTCATAAACATATAAACACAAATATTAATGAATTCATATGAACCATATTTTTTATAAATTTTAATTAAAAAAAAAGTTTCTTAAAAAAGTAAATTCTTGAATTGAAGAATATTAATATTTCTCAAATTTTGTTGAAACTTCATTTCGGTCATAAATAAAATGTCACCGCTTTCAAAAAAATTCTCCATTAACCAAGATTTTTTTCTCTGTAAAAGGATTCGTGATCCGACATAAGCGAGAGTACGGCCAATGGGAAGAGACCAAAATAACGTCGAAAGTATCCAGTTTTACCCTTCAAAATCTTCAGTGTGGTACCAAGTATTACATATATGTTGCCGCACTTGGAAAGAATGGTGAAGGGGAACCTAGTGAAATGGTAGTTGCCAGAACAATAGGAAATGGTAAGTACTACTTTTTAATCGTTTTTTTGTGAGAAATTTATAAGGAATTTCAGCTTTCTTTTTATACTGAAGCACTATTTTCATAAAAATATTGTTATTATGATATCTCTTTCCACGCTAAATTTTGTATTTCATAGTCATTAAAATTAAATTATATTATTCATCAAGTATGCCTGAGAATGAATATTGCCCAGATAATGTTACCAATTTAATATTCAAATTTAATTTCTGTTTTGCTCATGCTTTTTACAGCAATTTTGATGTGACTAATATTGATTATTCAATATATCCAAAGGCTGGACAAATCATTTTAAATTTCCATTGATTAATTTCTCATTTGAGAAATACTGTGAACAAAGTAAAAGTAAATCAGCAATCATATTTTGTGAAATAATAAATAAAGTAAACTTTTCTAGGCAATAGGATAATAAAGCGAGAAAACGAATTGGGAAGGTAAGCTAATAAGGTTCCATTTAAAATAGGGAATAATAAGTAAAAAGTGATCCCATTAATAAAAATCTACCAATAATCAGCCCTGTACTAAGACCCAAGTAACAATGGATGATATTGTGATGAAATTAATCATTTATGTTCTGTAAGATTCGTGGCATTTTATAAACTGGTGATTTGTAAATGGCCTACTGAATTTTCTATCGGGAAAAATTCAAATCAAAGAAAGGAATAGAATGGAACTTGGAATAAATCCAAAGAGAACTTGGAGACGGATGACAAAATCTTATGTGGCAAGCCACCTATTCATAAAAATTATATTAAATTTGCCTGGTACCATCCAAACTTAATGTTCTATATCTTTATTGTGTTGGAATTACACTGCCGCTTGATGTTAATCTGGTGTAACTAAATCCTTTTCTTACTTTTGGAAACATAAGCATTTTTATCTTTACTAAGAATGATCTTCAAGAAATATTTCTTCCTGTGCAATCACAATTTATCTGCTAATAGCAATTTGTTGAGGACAAATATGACTATTGAGTTATTGAAAATTTTCTTTGTATGAATATCACTTCTTTAGTAAACAGAACAAATACTACAAACGGGGATATGAAATTTCATTTTTAAGAATTAAAGTGTAAAATCCATATTTGAAAATTTAAATCAATTTCTATCAGACACAGTTACCGTCCTATAAAAAGTCACAACTTATTGTTACATAATTGATACAAATATGGTGATAACCTTCTAAAGTGTTGCACATTAGTTATTCTTCTACTTCCTAAAGAACTGTCATTGTCTAAAATTCCTTTTCTCTATCTTTGAGTGAAAGATACCTTTGAAAGGTCAACCGATCCATCCCTATGAATTGTTTAAAAGTCCCTTGGTGAAATATTCTCCTATCAAACATTATTCTAGTTGTATGTGATAAAGTATTTTAACATCAATGATATTACTTTTGCAAATTTTTTAATTTTTGGTGCACTAAAACCTGTTACATTAAGACTTATTTATATATTATGTTAGCATTCCTTATAGTTGGAATGTATAAAGGAAATAATGCTTTAATAAATCTTAATGTAACAAGTTTGAGAACTTAAAGATATTCAAGTATCAAAAATCCTATTTTTTAGACTTTATTTTCCTTTTTTGTATCTATTTAAATTTTGATTCTATATGCCTGTTTTTATTAATCAATTACAAATAAATATTGCAGTTGAAACATTTGTATATTTTATTTCAGCCCCTGTAGCTCCCCACAAAGACGTCTTCTTTGACGCCAATTCCACGTCATTGCTTGTCAAATTAAATGCGTGGGAGGATGGTGGTTGTGGCATCAAATCCTTTGTGGTCAGGTACAAGCGGTCTCGCACTACTGACTGGAGGATGGCCGCCACATCTACCAGCCAACAACAGGACAGTATAGTCATAAGAGACCTAAGTCCGGCAACCTATTACAGCATCAGGGTTACTGCACACAATGTTGCCGGATCTACAGTAGCTGAGTATGATATTGCTACTCGCACTTTAGATGGAGGTATTGTCAAAAAACATTTTTCACTATTTACAGTTAAGAAACAATGAAATCTATTGAATATTTTATTCGTTAATTAATTTAAAGTATGCTTAAAATTCTCTGAGTATTTTCCACTTTTAATTCGAAAGTAGTATTGTAGTGTACTTACTTAAAGTGAATCTACCAATGAGGTTCACCGAAAAACAATAAATTTATTATTTTATTTTAAAGCATAAATCAGGCAATAATGTTTTCAGATTTAAAAGTTTAATTATTATTAGTTATTTGGGAATGAAAATTTTAATCGTTTTTTATGTATTTCTATAGTTTGTATGGACTTTTTTTGCCTGCAGTTAATTTATATTGACTAAATGTATTATTGTTTGTTTCCTTATATGTTTCAATATTAAATAATCAATTTTTCATTGCGAGCTATTTTGAGTTTGTTGAAAAAAATAGAAAATTGAATAGTTCTTAAGTTTAATCGGTATTTTGTCAAAAAGGTTTTGCTGAAATGTTCTTTAACATTACTATTAGAAAGCTTTGACAAAATTTACTATACGTGCCCAGTTACTTATTATTGAAATATCAGTCTTATAGCAATCATTCATGTTTGAATTAATATTTATTTCTTTTTTTCCCCCAATTTTACAAGTCTTTCAAGGGCACTTATTACTCAATGAGAGACGTGTTTCATGAAAATTTGAAATAAAAAGAGTTAACATTTGCATAAGTTTCGTTAATTTATCATATTCTTGACTTTAAAAATGAAGCGATTAAAAAGAAATTGCAAAATTTTTCCCGTTCCGCATTTTTATGAGTGCCATTTAAATCTGATCGTATAAAAGTTGCGGTACATTTAATTACAATCAAATACTTTTACAATTACTTATATATTCTTTCTGTTCAAAATTGCCATCTTTTACAAATATTACATTATTTAAGGATCAGATTACATAGGCTATTATTTCCCTAAAAATAATTAATCAAACAAATTTGATGCTTGTTATAAAGTTATCCATAAACCATTAAAAAAATTATAAACTATATAAACAAAATTATATTAAATATATTGGGACTTAGGAAACATATTTATTCTTATTTAGGTACTGTAGCTCCCATTTTGGTCCTAGAGAGTCGAGAGTCCATCAACATATGGGAAGATGTGAATATCATCGTACCCATTGTGGCGGCCATCATAGCTCTCACTGTGGTGATTGGAGTAGCTGTCTGTGTTTGCGTCAAGAAAAGACACGTTGGCGGTAATGAAGTCATCAGTCTTAATATACATATATTATTATTATTATTATTAACTTCATTTTAATATGCTTTGAATCATTATCATTAGTAAAACATTAATAAATATTTTTAATTTCATGTCAATAATCTACTTAATACCATGCCGTGATGAAAACCATGTAATGATATTAAATAACCATCTACTTAATGTCTTCAATACATGCCAGGGCACGTAATACTCAATTTTTATATCGATGTCTTTTCTTTGGTTGCAGAGGACTATTATGAAAGAAGGGGAGCTAACTCCAACACGACGCCTCTCATGCCGAATCAGCCAGTCAAAAAGACCGCCGATTGCGGCAACGCCCCTATCCGAGAAACATCCATGTATCAGACATGCGGTCCCAAAGCAACTCTGCAGTCCGCGAATCAAGACCCAAACACAGCAGGAGAGCAAGGACATTGTGAGGCATAGTAACATTTTATTTCTAATAATTATCTAACATTTTCTTCTCAAAAAATATCTTGACCAATTGGATGAGATTTAGTGAATGTAAGACATCAAAAACTACAATATAGTAATACAAATAACAATAAATTAATATATTCAATAACTTTAGCACTGTGTTTGTTAGATTTTTTTTTCTTTTTATAGTAAGTTAAGGAATTTTTCATATGATAACATTTTTGCTATTCGTAAGATTGGCTCAGTTTTCAAAGTGGAGACGGAATTTATCTTTTCCTGGTCAAAAGTCACTGGTATTATGATCGCGAAAATTTAAATTATAATGTTTTCATTGCAAATCCGTGACTTTTAGAAAATATTCCATGAATGAATGCATCTTTACCAGTCAAAGATTTGCTTTATACCATAAATGTACAACATTCTCATAAATTTTTCAAAGACAATGTTTGATGCTAAGCCATCTCATCAACTAATTTTTGAAAATTAATTACATAAGGGTTAACATGTATAGGACAAAATGACATAGTAAACAATTTTTAAACTTACCTACCTCAATGCTCTTGAGAATAACTTTCCCTGGGTAGTTAGCCGTACTCACAGGAAATAAGCAATAATATCCGGAATATTCTTTAAATATTCTTCATAATCAACTTACTAGCAAACATCAGAAATATACAAGTATTCTCAGTTGCTTAACCAAAGATCCTAAAACTTTTTATTTCGATGGATATCTTATTCCTAGGCTCTTGTCTTTCATTTCAAAAGAAATTTCATCAAGAATTACATTGTACTCTTATTTATGAGTGTCATTGCTATAAAATACATTAAATAATTTAAATTAAAATATTTATTCAAGCTTTAAATAGAGTCTAACATTTACATAATTAATTAATTACCACACTTTTGTTTCATTTTTACTTTTCCTTATTTATAGTTTATTATAGCATAAACAATGAAGTTCTTGTCATTTTTGATGGCCAAAAAGTAAGAAATGCTCAGAAAGTATTATAGTAATCTCCATCGGCATCTTATACCTTCTCCAGATGTGCAATCTCCTTATGGTTAAACTGTGGGTTTTAGATGCAAAGATATTCATGAGTCCTTGGCGCAAAGTAATTTATTCGTCTTAAGTTCCTAGCTTGATTTTTTTAAACCAATACCTTGCAGAACTTTCATTCACAATATTTTCTCTGACTGATTGACATATTTGGTGATTTAGTGCTGCTGATAGACTTACTTTGAAGCCATAAAACAAATAAAACTGAATTAGCTCCTTCGACACTTTTGCTTGTCTTCACCACAATATAGTTTGTGATTGATGGAAGTGCACAGTTGACCCTTTTTTAAAATGATAAGTATTCCTACTCTTTACCGTTGTATTATAAAGTACGTGATATATTAAGTACATATTCTAACTTTATTCAACGACAAAGCAAAAAATGGCAACAACTTCATTGATTACCATTGTCTTTCAATATCTATATTATTAATATTACATATACAGATAAGTGTGATTTCTTCCGTTCTCGCATTGTAATGTTTTCTCTCTCCTGTAGACTATGAGGACGATATCACCCCGTACGCGACATTCCGGCTTCCAGGATGTGAGTCGGACACCGAGAGCTCACATGAGACAATACGAGAGATGCAGACATTTGGACAGTACGGTCGAAGATCATACCCGGACCACTCAGCGGCTCAGTATGAGGTCCTTTTTCACGTACCTACCCTCTTCCCTACACCCTCCTCCCTTCCACCAATCGAGCGCCGTAGATATTTCGCTCAATTACCCAGACCACACACTCAGGTGAATGAGTCCCTTTCAGAAAAGTTAGATCATTTTGAAATTGACGACCGCATATTTATAATCATTTAATTTGAAAGCACCTAAAGAGAATTCTCTATGAAAATTTAATACTATAGCCAAACTTGTCACCATTTTCGCAAAAAATGACCATAAAGAAAAAACACGATGATTTTAAAAATTTATGGTAGTTTGCTGAATCCCATAGACGAATATTTCAGTTAATCATTATACTTGTGTGATATTATGCATACTGCCCATCTAATTCACAATCTAGTCAAAAGTATCCGGACAACCCTAGACAGTATAATGCTGTGGGGAGTGTTTCTTGATCCGTACGTTTTTGCGGCTTGGAGCATAAAGTGTATGTCTTAAATGTATGTGGACATCTTGGACAATGCGGCACTACCAACTCTATGGAAATATTTCGGGGAAGGCCATTTCTCTTCCAGCAGGATTACTGCTTCATTCACACATAAAGGTTTTCACAGGCATTTTTTGACGAAAGGGGTGTTCAAAAAATGAACTGACCTTCTCAGAGCCCCGATTTAAATCTCATAGAAACCTTTGGGGTGAACTAGAGTGCAAATTCATCACTCGCTTCAGCTGTGATGGACGCCAGGAAGTCGCTTCCGAGATCCATCTACCAAAAACTCGTGAAACTTCTTCCCAGACGTTGGCAGGTTGTCATCAATGCAAAAAGGGAACCAACTTCATATTAATATGTCCCTCAAGACACTCTAAGTCAATGACAATGGGTGTCCGGATACTTTTGACCAGATAGTGAATGTGTTACATCAGTATAACATTTCTTGAAAAAGCATAATTTTTCTTAGACAAGCACGCGTTTCTTTATTTTCTACCTTAATAATTCTGCAATCCATGTTATTCATTAAGAGAATTTTAAAGCTATTAATGCTAATTGCATGAAACTTTATTTTTGAAAAATGTTACGATAAGAGTAGAGATAAGCAATTTTTGTCTATGTTGAAAGAACCATAATTTTAATATGTGTTATAGTTATTGTAATGCATTTGTAAATGTTTTTCTAATTCTTTTTCCAATTTTGAAAGTTAATTATCAAATGTTTTTAGAAGAGTAACTTATATTATGCATAATGAAGATTAAAACTAAGAACAGTTTTAGCAAATATTTTCTCATTGGTATTACAAAGTTTCTAAAATCATTTCTGCATTATTTAAATTATTCATAATTTTATAACATTTTTTCAAAAAGGTTTTTTTAATTTTTGTCTCATGACAGTCCTACTAAATTATTAATAGATTTTTTTAAAAAAATATCATTTTACTGTTTAGAATGGAATGAACCAAAGTGAATTGTTCTAGATCAAGAAAAACTTTTAATATCCACATAAATGCTCCCCAATTGTTCGATGTTTATTCGAACTCGGGCTATTTTTAAATTAAATCCCAGTTTATTATAATCGGTATATTTACCCACAACTATAACTGCGA
Source organism: Latrodectus geometricus (assembly GCA_026290005.1). NCBI lineage: Eukaryota > Metazoa > Arthropoda > Arachnida > Araneae > Theridiidae > Latrodectus > Latrodectus geometricus. The sequence continues at coordinate 6,472 of JAPDSC010034396.1, read as the reverse complement.
ACTATAAAAAGCATCCGTAAAGATTTAATTGTTATTGTCGATTTTGTTCAAAGCATCTTTAAAGATGTCCATATAAAAAAGCTCACAATTTAAAACTAAGGATGTAAGAAATTAAATTATCTAAATGTTGATGATTTATAATGCTTTCCATAATTACTTCAATCAAATCACCCTTTAAAACGATGAAAATTTGATAAAATATAAAAAACTTGTTAATATAGAGACATCTCATCTTTAACTACCAACCTATGAAGCTTGTGTAACTTACTGATGATTTACCACTAATTCTAAGATCATTTTCACATAGATGTAATTTTAATATACATAATAGAATATTAATGTATAATATATATATATATATATATATATATATATATATATATATATATATATATATATATATATTTTATTATGTTCTCATACTGACTCAATTTATTACATTTTACCATCATCGTGTTTTCTCTTATATGTCATGGTCATTCTTTGCCAAAAATATTTTATTTTTATAAAATTAGGAAATATAAAAGTGAATATTGGTGTAAAATTATTGTATAAACTTAAAAGTAAACTTGTAACACGTGTATAATTCGAATGATATATATTCACTAAATTCAATATATATATGGAGACTATTGAAATATTAAATTCTACGTGTGAGTAAACACAATCCCATTTTTATAGCAGATATTTTATCCTTTTCTTAATTAATCGTAAAATACCATCCTTTTTGTAAGAATCCTTTATAAGCAATGTGTAGGTTTTAATTTTAAATTAATTATAGATTATTTAGATTAAACTTTGTTGGCTTTTGATTTCTCAATGCTCTTCTCTTAAAATGATGACTTGCAGCTTTAATTTCAAATTTTCTACATACTTCATGTATTCCTTCTAATTTCTAATTGAGTACATGTATTTCCTTTGCCTATATTGGCACTGCATTCATTAAATCTATTAAGTTTTAACTTTTCCAACGTAACGGCGAAAATTTTAGAAAAAAGTATTGAAAAGTGCTTTTAGCCATTTGTATAAAAGAAGTCCAGATTTATCCAGTAAATAAAAATTTTTAATAAAGACACCATGGCAGACATAATATAAAATACAAAAGGCATTCTGTTCGATAAATAGCTAAAATAAACATTCAAATTTTTCACAGTAAATTTAGAAGTACAGGTAATTAACGTCATTAGAAAATACTTTTTTGATGACTTCCATTGTAGAAGTACACATCTAGGTGGAACATAGTAACGAATGTATCTCTAAATTTTGGTATCTGTACCTAAAGTGTTAAAATACAAATTTTGATAATAATTTTGTCTTTCAATATCCTCAATATATATTCATCAGTAAATAAAATGCCTTAGTGTATATTTTTCTGTATCTGTTAAAAATAAAATATTACCTAAAGACTTATTCGATGTCTGTCAATAAATGTTTTAATAAGTTAAAATAATAAAATTAATCTTTAGTTTATACATAAATATAATAACGCAAATTGAAATTTTCTATTGTTAAAAGCTTTTCTTAATAATTTTATAATTCATTATATAATGCAACTACTAATTTTGATGTTACCAAATGAAAATTATTTTGCTATCGAATCATAGTACTCTTAAAAAATATGTTTTGTTTAATTGATGAACTAGCCTTAGGGTGACTTCCAATGATATAGCATCCAATCGGAATGAATTTTTCATTAGAATCAAAAAATATTGCATTCAAAATATATGGACTACAATGTTAGATACATTCGATAATATAAACAAATTGTGAATTTTTAACATGTAGATAACATTTTTACAAAAAAAGAAAATGTCTTTAAACATTACCCGTTTATATAATTATATCAACTATTTGTTTTTTTTGTGAACGTGTAATTTATACCAAAGATAATTGTAATATCTGTGATAATTTTTTTATATATCTATTCATTACATTATTTTATAACTGGCATATTTGTTGGGAGGGATTCTTAATCATATTGTAGTTTATTTTATTTCCTATTTAATAAGTACTTTTCATACCATTTTTGCTGTGGTTTTTAAAAGCATAATACTTTAAGAACAAACTTCGTTTCATACCTCCAAAGTAAAAATTTTGAACTATCTACATTAAGAAGTGTCAGATATAAATTCAATTTATCAATTAAAGTATTTTATTTATATTTAATTGTAAATTTCAGCTTTGACATTTTCAAATTTAAAGTAATAGTATCATTAATTATATATATATATATGTATGTATATAATTAAGAGATTAAATTATTTTAATTAAAAATAGTTGGTTTCCTCCCACCCCTTATTTTAATTTACATTATGATGCAAAATACACTGACATTTTATAAAAAAACTCTGCTTTTAGAAACTTATATTTATGAAAAATTAATTCTTAAAATTTTGGACTACCCTTGATTTGTCTACTCTTTGGAAATATATTTTCCAATAATTATATTTCTTAAAACTACTAAAGTTCTAATCCCAGTTAATTGTTTATACACTATACAAATTAAGAATGTTCTAATTTTCTGTCTGAAAAATTTCATATCAATTTAATTAATCAAGAAAGTATTTTCATATCATAGAAATTTGTTCTCATAAAAACAAAATATTTATGAATTATTTTTTCATTTTATGTCTTTTTTCAAACTATGAATATTTATAAACTAGATAAATTACTTTTATGATATATGATAAATTAATGAAATATTTCACTTTCTTTTCAGTCTGCAAGAGCAACTTATTCTAAACCGGGAAATCGATCCATATCAAAAAATAGGTATATATGAGCTATATATATTTGAAATTAATGTTCTGTTATATATGTAGGTATTCAATAATTTTATATCGCATCGTAAAAACAATAGTTTGTAAAAGCCTGCAACTTCCTAGTTTTAGTAAAATACTTTATAATAATTTCGCGAAGATAATTAAGCAAAAGAACTTTGATGATAACTATGAATATTCTTATGTTTCAAATTTAATGATAATGTTTTTAAGTTTTTTCGGTGATTATAGAAAAACAACTAACATGTTGCATATGAGGAAATAAATACGATTACCAAATCTTTTGAAATATGATCAGGAATTTTCTGAAATAGAAATGTAGAAAATGCTGAATAGGAAATGTGTTTTAAATATACATAAACAACAGAGTTGTATTAAGGCCGCGGTGGCCTGGTTGGTTAGGGCGTCGTTCTCGTTACCAAAAGGTGGTGAGTTTGAAACCCGACTTAGCCGAAGATCCGCCGTGTTAACTAATGGCGACTGGGACACGTAAAATCTGTTGGGTCACAATGTCCTCCATGTTCCCATTACAAATTAATACCTCTGGGGGTGGTTGGAGCCAGGTTAGGGGTCTTCACTGGTTTCAATCTCTAAAATTGGAAGATTCAGATGGTCCTGCCATCTATGAGCCAAAAGACGTACTTCCACCTTTGTATGAGGGTGCTCTATTTAAAAACGGAAGACGCTCACTCTCCCTGACTTCATTTGCCTAGTCTTGACGGGTAGGCTTGGCGTTGCCATGTGTTATTAGAAACAACACAACAACAACTGAGTTGTATTACTTTTATTGCACACATTGGTTAAATTTTTAATGAATCTTCAATTTTTTTCTCCGTACATACTTTAACTTCAATCTCAAAAAAACAAATTTATTTAGCTATGTATACTATTAGCTTAATAAATATATCAAATTTTTTGTCGATACCTAAAGAATATTGTAAGTTTTGTGAAGATCTCGTGAGATTTGAGTAGTATTCTGACACTTTCAGTTAGGGTAAAAAGGCATTAATATCGTGCTTACACTGGTAACTACTTTAAGTAATATATCTTAATATTAATTTCTGCTTATTAGATATTGCTGTTTAAATTTTAGCATCATTTTCTCGATACTGTTTCACAAGCATAAATATTAAAATGTGGTTCAACGCAACTTCAGTTGTGAAAAAGAAGTTCGATAACAAGAGAAGACAGACCTCCCCAGAGAAAGTTCGAAAGATTGTCGATGAGATTAACGTGAGGTGACGGAATAATAAGAAAAAAAGTCTTTTCTTCCTTCCAAGACAGATTAAATATTTCTCTTCTCCTCTCAAAATTTTTATCTATTAAAAAATTTATTTCCAAAGGATATTATAAAAATAAATTTAGCATTTACACATTAAAGTGATAAATTGCTATTTATAATGTTTTGATACAATTATTATCCAACCTTTAGGATATGGCAATTTACACAAAATTTATTATGAGATTTTGGTATCTATAATACAGACAAGATTTTTTTAGTTCTCGAATTCTTGAATTTAAGTTTCTTTGTTTGAGTCTGATTTATATTCTTTTAATATTTTATTTTATAAAATATTGTTACTTTCATTGAAGTTTTTTGTAATAAAATGTATGAAAAATGTTCCATGCAATCCCAGAATTGGAAATGTAAATTAACTGTAGTATGATGAAATTAATACTTCCGATTCATAAATTACCTTAAGCTTTTTTAATGTATTGAAATATGATGTAAATAATTTAGATTTAAATTTTATATCTGAACATTTTATTTTCTTAAAAAATTCTCTACTGAGTGATAGAGCATATAGTGTTATCAACATTTTTAAGAATATGTTTTGCCATAAATAACAAGCTAACTAAGCGATTTTTTATATACTATGAAGCTCAAATATTTTTAATAAGACTTTTAATAATTTTCCCTTTCTTCTCAGTAAGTAATAAGTAATTGAAAAATATTTTAAGGCATTAATGTGCTTATACATTTCTGCTTAAATTCTTGTGAAATAAATAAAAAAACGTAAATAATGTATTGCGTAAGTTAAATATAGTCTAAAGAAAGAAGTTTATTTTTAGCTCACACTTATTTATATCAGTTTAAAAATTTTAACCCGGGACTCACATTAAGCCGTTAGAAACATTTTAGTTTACTTTTAAGTTAGAAACTTTTACTAAGATTCCTTGTTATCTAACAAGAATATGTGGGAAACTTTTCATAATCTTACATAAACTTTTCATTATGTGAAGGATTAAAAAACAATAACACTTAATTAAGGATTAAATAATAATTATACTTACGATAAAGATTCTTGCCTAAACATTTTTGTTGTTTTATTTCTTCCTTAACAAGTATCATAGCTTTATTATTATTAATTCGTAAGAAAAATATACCTTTCAAAAATTTGAAAACGGCCTGAAACAATATTATTATGTGAAATGAACTATGTTTCTTATAAAATTAAGAAATTGATACCTTCGTTAAACATCGGAATAAATTGAATTCTTGTGACAAACTAATATTGATCAATATTAATATTTTATAGAATACTGTTGGATAATTTTCCTAGATTGGTCTGTTGTTAATAAATGGAAATAATCTGTATGCAAAATTTGAATCATATGCAACACTTAGAAAATTAGATGGAAATGCTTATGACAAGAGTATTGTCTACTATGTTGATATGTATATAAATTAAAATTTTTAATTTATTATAGTGAATTTTGGAAGTATTTTCTATATTCTTATGTTGTTTTTAATCATATATTATTAAAAATTTTTAATATACATTATTTTTTCAATATATGTTATTTTCTTAGCAATATCATTGTCCGTGAATTGAAATTCAGTTTTGAGTAATAAATTTTGGAATTGTTACAGAATTTGATATAAAAATAAGAATTTCATATTGAAATACATCAAAGTTTGTTTTCTACTTGTAAAACATTGTAAGATTCATGGTATAGTGCAGTATTCCTGACATAATGCATATTATTTATTCCTTTCCGCTGCAGTCGAGTGTCCGACCTATGATGTAAACTATCCGTCCTCCCATCCGTCCACTGGTGTATATAATGAACCCAAATTTCGAATCATTCCTCCGGATGGACAACCCTGTGACGAAGATGACAGCAGCGCCGCCAGGGAGAAGAGACGACTGGACAAAGAGATCTACAGGAGATGGGTCTGCCTCATAGAACCTTATTGGACACGGTAATGCTTGGTTATCCTCTTATATGAAAATTTCAAATAAATATCTGGCAATTGTAATAAAAATGCCAACTATACAATTGTAAACTAAATTGAGTAATTACTAATTAGAAATAAATTTTTAGATATCTCAGCACGTGTAACGTCATTTGTTTCAGCACTTTCAGCTGCCTAATGATAAAACACTTGTTATATTCTGAATTATATGACCTACCAATCTAATGATTATACTTTTGTGTCTATAATTATACTATTATGTCTACTAATGATTGTCCAATGATGTAAAATAATGAAGAGAAAAATCTGTCAGAATACAAAACTTCTACCAGCTTGAAAATCGTTATGTTCAAAATATTCTGATTCATACCTTCCTTACTGAAACAAAAGCTTTCATATAAATTTGTATTGATTTCTGAAACATGATTCTTTGAATTTTATAAAGTAACGGCTTTCTTGAGATTTGTTAACGGACTAAAATTCATTACAA
>JAPDSC010034387.1:0-23629 GCA_026290005.1 Latrodectus geometricus | reverse complement strand
AAAAAAAAAAATATTTTCCATTGCAGTTGTAGAATCATCACGTCGCTTCATTAAATTACAAGAAATACCTCCATGCGTTTAACATAGAACATTTATTCAACATAAGAGTATGAAGATTCTTTTATTAAATTGAAACTTTGAAACAATCTTATTAACATAATTTTGAGTTTAATGGTATTTATGCATGCTCTAAATTAGAGTAAACAATTAGCTCAGCAGCTAGAGTGAAATTTCAGAATGAATAGGCACATTCAACAAAAAATTCAATTAATTCGACGTTTTTTTTTTTTTTTTTATTAAGAAAATGCTGTTTGAATCAGATAATGATTATCCAATTGATATAAGTTGTAGATTACACCGAAAATAATAAATCATTTTTCAAAGGCATAAGAGAACTTTTAGGCGATTATTAGAAAATGGGTGATGATAAATATTTAAAAACAAAATAAAAAGCTATATATATAATTTTAAATTTTCATACTTAGATAAATGTTTCGAAAAATAAAATTAATACCTTTTAAAATGAGAAAATATTTTCATTTTTTATTATTGACTCAACATATAATTGTCATATATATTATACATACATTAATAAAATCATCTTATATATATATATATATATATATATATATATATATATAGAGAGAGAGAGAGAGAGAGAGAGAGTAGGTGTATAATTATATTAAAATCTGTGAAAGAAAAAAAACTTTTATATACACTTTTTGCAATAAAAAACTTTAACTTGTAACGAGATTTTCAATATGAAAAACCTTAATTCCAAAGTCTTCAAAAGCATTGAACGTTCATTTCTGATAATAGCGCAATTCTTTACTGCGCTATTTACATGGGATAAAACTTCTAAAAACTGCGAAACGATATACTTTTTGGTTATTTTAGAGACATAACATCGACAACGAACATAATCTCGGGAGAGTGAGAAAGAAACAATGAACATCAGCCTGAGGTGTAGTGCTGTTGATATCTAGTTTTAATTCATCTGTCTTTAAACCTGCAACACTCGAAATATAGTCTTCAGTGGTGTCTTAACCAATCATCATGAGGATAATATTGAGTAATGTATACTGGTTATCTATTGGATTAGATGACAATCCCATTCGTGTTTGAAGGTCCCATGGCCAATGATCTCAATCAGTTTTTGTTTTATACAGCCACATAGACATTAATCCTGATTTAATGCCGTGATATGTTATCTCCTACCACAAAGATTAGCTGTAGTTATCTTTAATACAATTTTAACAGTGCTATGATATGCTGATTCCATCCTGCGGATGGTAATATTGGTTTTCATACATGACACATCATCCTAGATCCAGTTTCCAGTAAGATAATACCAAGCCTCATATGGTTTGCAAATCTATGAACAGAGCACTGGGGTAAAAATTCTTTCCGTACTAGCTTGGTCACCAAAGTTTTGGTCTGTCGAAAACTGAAACGAACGCTCCAAAATATCGCAGATGTGAAGAACAACCGATGAATTGCAGTAGAAAGTGTCGAAGGAAAAAATTAGGAATTTTATTCAGTTTCTACAAAAGTATATAGCAACTACATTGTCACGAGTATTTTCAATTACTGATTTCAACACTCAATGTTCACACTATTAAAAGTTATTATTTCCTTAAAGTTTTAATCATTTCATTATTTCTACATGAGTCATGCATACGTTTAATTTCATATATAAAATTCCCTTCCGCCCAACCTGTCTAGTGGTTAGCGTAACTGACTACGGATGGGAAGGACCTGGGTTCGTATCCCGGCTCGGGCATGGATATACTTCTCTTTCTGTGTTTCTTGTTCTTCCCTCAGATGATGGATGAATATGGCTCACCCTATAAACGGGTTTGTGATGGTGTGGCGTGGGCGATGCTGCTCGTAACTCCGTGACTTGGTTCACAGGTGCCCACCGGGTAACGATAAAATGAGTAGCAGTTTCCGGCCTTGTTGCGGCAAATGGGCTAATGGACTTACTTGGTCAAGGGTGCCCGCCATTAGAATAAAAAAAATTCCCTTTCTTAAATCTGACTTTTAATATTTTAATTGCTATTTTATATTTGTAAAACAATTCTCTTTAAAATTATTATTAACAATGATAAATTTTAAAGTATACAAACACTTTATGTGCACACACACACACAAAACATCTAGATATTATATTCTACGATGAATTTTTAAACATAATACAAGATAAACCACTCTTATTATGAAAGTATTAATTCTCTCTTAATATAAATATAGCTGGTATTTTTATATCATATATATATGTAACGTACTTATAATTTACAAAATTTCAGAACTTAAATAATATAATTACGCTTACTACATTTCCCGGTTTTCAAACATAATCGACGTGTTCTGACTAATTGATTCAAGTCCCTGTAAAAATTAAATTTAATTTTATAGATGACCAAAAATGTCTAAAAAAAATTAAGTATGGAAGATTATTTAGGTTCATTTGCTATTTTTTCTGCATTGTATAATAACTGAAAAATATAAAAGATACGGCTCGATCCTCGTGCTAGACAAGCATCCCTTCCGTGGGTTGATAATACAGAATGTTTGGGAACTAAATACTGGAGATTTCGCTTTAGGGTCAATTACCTAAAGGGGACATATTATTCACTCTCCAGCTAAAATTATCAAGTAAGTAAAATGCATTTTAATGAAAACTCGAATTTCAATTAACCGGGAAATTTCGTCCCCCTTAAAAAAAAATAAAAATAAAAAAAGTCAGAGTAACGCAATTTCGAACTGCATTGAAGTGGGCAATAATTCTTACCTTATAAGTAAAAAGTATTTTTTTAAAAACTCGAATTTTAATTATATGGACAAAGGCGCCCACTGAAAAAAAAAATGTAACACAATGTCGGACTGCAATGAACCGGGCAAAAACGCTAAATTTACAAAATACATTTTTGTGAAAACTCGAATTTTAATTAACCGGCCAACATCCACCTTAAAAAAAACATCAGTGTAACACAATCTCGGACTGCATTGAACCGGGCAAATAGGCTAAACTTATAACGTAAATAAAATGCATTTTTATGAAAACCCGAATTTTAATTTTCTCTCTCTCTCTCTCTCTCTCTCTCTCACACACACACTCACATCAACCATCTCTTTTACTAATTTATTTCAGAACCACAAACTTGAATTTACAAAGGAAATAAGAACTCATTTATAAGATAACAAAAATAAATAAATTTAAGAATGTAAGAAACGTAGAGGTGGAGATAGTAACAGTTGATGCCAATAGATGGCATTACTATAAAATAGTGTATTTCTGTCTCACATAAAACTACAAATAGCTCATTAAATTTAACTAATGAATCATATAACATTTGGAAAAACTTTATCAACACCAAGTTTCATTGTTATCAACCGAGCCACTTTAAAACAAAAAAAAAATTAGTGCAGTTCAATCTGGCCCTGATTTAAAAACCGAACAATAAAAATTCTATAACGTAAATATGAATTCTTACAAAAAACCAATTTGTAATCAATGAATATTACTATTTTGAAAAAATTACTCTTTCCTAATACATACAAACAGAAATATTTGAAATGCTTATATACAATACTTGATAAATTACATAAAACAGCAATATTAATTATACATATAAAATAAAATAACTCATTTAATCTCCTGCTCGCAGAATCGTTGTCATCGGTTGGACAACAGACTTTATTGCTTTCAAATATTCAGTCACGACGTTCTCATATTGATTACGTAGCCATATTTATTCCACGAGGACAGAAAATAATTCAAAATAATTAAAACAATATGGAAATAAATTTATTTCTTTAACTTTAAAAATAAATTTTTATTTAAAAAACTCAAAATAAAAAAGGCATTGCTAACTAATCTTCAGAAACTTAACTTTCAAAAAATTTCATAGCAAACATCAAATCATTCATTTCAAAACTTTAGACTGTAATTAAATAAAAGCAATTACTAATTAAATGTTTCAAAGGTTACTAGCATACAAAACAAATTTCGTACATGTCCAGTATCAGGTTACGTTATGAAATGAAAGTCACTTTATGAAAACGCATTTCTACCGGGTAAGCCAGTTTGGAGTGTTTATAATCTCCGTACTGGCACCTAGTCTTAAACCAAATTCTTTAACGCAATACTCCTCAAAGTTTAAAAGCAACTCAACTAAGAATTATTATTCATGTACATCAAAACCAGGTGAAAGCGTGAACAAAAATGCTTAGTTCCAATTATGAAAAAAAAAAACTGAATACAGAAATTCTTACATTTTATCCAACTATCATCACTCAGTTTGCTTCAAAATAGTATTAACAACCACTGTACATGTTGTGTGTTAAATGATTAATTTTCTGGTCTTTCTGTTAAATGATGGAGTAATAATATTAATTTTATTTGAAAAATTTTTTAAGTATTTCGATTATTTTTTAAATATTTTCTAAATATTCTTTAAGATTCATTATCCAAAAATATAAATAATATCGTAAAAAGGTGAAAATGCGCTTTAGGTCCCCTACTTGGAGAGTTTTCAAAATCACACATGCCATGGCAAAATTTCTACCGCTATTTCAAAGTAAAACTTAATTAGCGACCAATGAAAAGGCTAAAACAAATGAGAAATTAATGAGCATGTGCGAAAAAGCGCATCAAATTCGCGAGTTGGTGAGGTAGAGGACCTAAAATGCAAATTAACCCTAAAAAAATAATATTGTAAATTTATCCTGTATAAAAAATCATTTATGTTTTTAGGCTCCGTTTTGTTTATTTTTTCCTTGTGAGTCATCATATGTAAGAATTACAAATTTACAATATATTCTCAAAACATTTTTACATTAAATACATACATAATTTTTACATTAAATTAAATTTTATTTGTAACTTAAATTAAAACGTGTGAGATATAGTAAAATTATTCAGTATTTTTTATTCATAATATCATTGTCTTATTCAAATTAAGTATACACAATTGATGTCAAAACCACGTTTGTGTTTGAGAACAGAGTATTCAAAGAACAATGAAAACTTGGATGATTTTCATTGTTTTTAAAATGTTTGTAGTCATATTTGAAACTATTTTTACTCCATGAAATAAAACTCTTTTATTTAAAATATATATTCATAGGCAGCTGAAATCCTCTTTCAGTTTAAGAAGAAATATATTTTGATGCAAGATGTGTGCACGAATTTTTTTTTTTCATTTCTTTCTAAAATAATCAATAATAATCATAATGCCAAATTTGCCTCAAAGTTACCGTGATTGTAAGAAACAGCAATGGGATAAAATATTACAGTTTTCAAGGCAATTTCTTTATTATATATTGGTAGCAAGATGACTTTAAAGTAAAGAAAATCTGAAAATACATATTGACATAATAAGTAAATACATTTAGAATTTCGGCAGTGTATTATCGAAGAGAAGGAACATTTATCAACGATGAATCGACTGGTAAGATCTGATCAACTTTCTCTTTTATTTGCTACATTGTATACTTTTGTTGTATATTTTTTTATTTTACTTGTTAAAATGTAAATAACAAATTTTTGAAAATTACTTACGTTAAATTTTTTTTAAGTCAACTACAAAATCCTTGAAATCTTCTAATATTTCAACATTTTGCCCAAGAATAAAATATAAGAAAATGTATTTACTGAATATGAAAGAGATTCTAATTAAATCAGGAGTTAAAATCCTCGAAGTTAGAAACAAATTATAAGAGCGAAAATTTCAAATGTACTCTGTGTGAAATTTTTTAAAATGATAACTGACAATAAAAAACAATACACCGCGTATAATATTAAGATGAAGTAATTATTTGATGAACGAAATTCAGCTTAAAATATTGCAAAAATAGAAGTATCTTAATTTTATTTTGAAATTTTTTAGCATATTAATGATTTAACTTAAAGATTCTAGTTTGAAAAATATTGGTCAAATTTCTATTCTAATTTTTTTCACAAATATTAAAATGCGAATCAATACGAGAATTTTTACTTTAATAATAATCCTAAAAGTTCAAAATGTCATATAAAAATTATTTTGTTCCATAAACTGTTCAATCTAACATACATTTCATGTGTGAGTAAAATTTTAAAATAGTTTTTTACTTTCTTATTACTGAAAAACATTATTTTGTATTGTTAAATACAAAATAATTTGGATAATGAAATTTTGCATTTGCAATAAATTGATTATAAAATTACTCAGTTTGTTTCAAACTGACCGCAGCCGTTAAATATATTTAGAAGACATTAAATAAACCTTTTCAGATTGGTCATCCAGATGGGATCGAGTGCATGAAATTACTAGTCGACAATTTATATTGCTGAATTAAAAATATATATTTAAAATTTCTTCTAATGTGAGAAAATTTATATGTATGTGCTCAGTAGTACCACAGATTATTACATTACTCAGTGATAACAACTTAGCACATAAAGTCTATCTCACCATATAAATTTTGCTACGCCATACTTTTATGAATGCACTAAGTAAAAGAGAGATACGTAAAAAGTGCTAATTTCAACCAGTCAGTCATTATTGAATATTAAATTAACAGTTTGTACTTAAACAAATTTATAATAATACTTAAATAAGAGTATTTCTAATCAGGAAAATTTAAATGAAAATTTCTAAAACCCTCAGCGTTAGCATTACTATGTTTTACTCGTCATTACATCTAAGTGCTTTTCAATCTGTTTTATTAATGTATCATTAATATCATATTTGTTTTAGAAATGTATGCTTAAAAACAACATATTTCATAATTTTCAAAGTATGAATGATTTAGACTAATTCCATGGAAATTGTAATTTACATCGAAATCTTGAAAAAAAAATGATTGGGTTATGCAGCTATGTATCAAATGATATAAATTGTCACAAGAAAATCAATGCGTACTAGTAAGACTATTAAATAAACTTCTGTATTTTTAAAATTTTTAGATATATAATAATTAGGTATTTGTAAAATGAAGCATTTTTAATAATACCTCATGAATATATATCTTTCTTGAATATTTCCCAAACAAATATTTCTTTCAAATAAGGAATATATTTTTAAGAGGAAAATATTTCTGAATATATTAAATGTGCTTGACTGTATAAATTATTTTCTCTGTCTCATACTCAACAGTTAGAAAGATTGTATTAAAATTTTTAATGAACTCAAGAAATTTCAGTATATTGTTAATGAGTCAGCAATATGCATACATAAATTTAATGACATAAACTAGACATTAATGCTCCTTCATTTGTGAAGTTAAATGACAAGCAAAATTTTAAGAAAGAATGAAAATAAAAAATAAAAATGTATAGGGGCTATTAAAGTATTGTAAACATGTCATGAATTAATCAATTTTAAGTAACTGGAATAAAATATATTAGAAGATAAAGGAAAACTTTAACACATAATAGTTTTAAAAAAATAAAGAATATTTTAGTATGAAATATAACTTCAAACCTTATCTTTATTGTTATATTTTCATTGCCCTGGTGTTTCCTAATTTTCTTTATAGATTGCTCACTATTAAGATAGATAAATGATAGATTTAGCATGCTTTGTGAAAACGAATGGTATATACATTAAATACTATTAAAATAAAAAAAATTGTCAATCATGTGAGATAAATATTTTGCATAAAAATGAAATTCTCTAGTTCTGTGTATATCTGACAAAGCTATGTGAAATCATATATTTTGAAAAAGCCAGATTTAGGATACGATGATATGGAAAATAGCTCAAATCGAAAAATTACAAAAGAATTTTAGGGATTAGTAACCACATGTGACGATGTTAAAAGTTGTAATTTGATATAAAATGATGATGAAAAGAGAAAAATGCAAGATATCAGATTCCACTAGCCAAATATACAAACCTCACTTGAGTTACTGTACAAAAATTAATTTCACAACAATTCTTTTTTATTTAACGAAAAAAAATTAATTGCATTTGTTTTGATTTTGTCTTCTCTAAATTAAAAATGTATAATCAATTTGGAAATTCATTAATAGCAATCATAGTGTAACAATCATTGTTGAGTCTTTCGCTCTCTCATGACTTATAAAGAAACAAATTAAATATAAACATGATTCTTCATTGTTTGAATTTATGCATGACAGTTTCCTGTTTTGTATTCAAGTAGATAATCAATCTTTTAAGTAGATATTGTTGTCGTTTCTTCATTTTATTATTCGGAGATAATAAATGATTAAAATGTCATTTCCTTGTCTTAGCTCCTTCCATTACTTTAAAGATACATAAAATAGAAAGAAATGATAAAAAAATTTATTAGAATTTAATAACTTAAATGAGATGATTTTATAGATTATTATTAAGTGATATTTTTTTATGTAACTTATAAACTAAGTCAAGTGAAAATAGGTTATAACAGTTAATAACTGATTCCTTTATTAAACAAACGATTGTTGTCAATTTGAAATATCTGGTGACTAATTTCAGAGGTAAAGCTTGTACCATTTCATACATAAATTTTCAAAACGGGCTCAATTTATTTTTAAGTTAGTTTGTGTTGATTCATAGGACTTTTTATTGTTGTCTTTTTTCTTCATTTAAGAAAAAAAAACAAATAAATTTTCTGGTACCTATATTTGATTAATTTTTCAAGCCCTTTATACACTTTACATTCTTTATCCAATGATTTTAATGGTATATGTTAGAATAGAAGTTTGGTCTTATCTTTTAAAGTATGCACTTTGGTTGTATATTTGCAAATACACAATCCAAAATTAAACAGAGAGGCATAAATATATTTTTCCAATAAGAATATACAAAGGAAATATGTTTTCAGGAGTACTATTAGATTATTTTTTAATTTCTATGTTATCATTTATTATTCTTTGATTTATTATCTGTAACTGCAATTTTAGAAATGGAGAATTAATAAATAATGAATTATTTTCAGTAAATTTTCAAACTTCTAATGGCAATACGAGCAACGAACAATATCTCGAATTGCGGTTGTTATGAAATGAGTTATTGATTGTGTTATGGAACAAATTGTAATGTCTAATGACATAACATTACATAGCTACTATTTGCAATAGTGTTTGTTGCAAATAGTTTGCTATTGAGGATGTTAAACAGAATAATATTTTGCGTTAGTTGGCTGGATTTTATTCTTGGAAACGTTACGCAAATTAATTTTTAAATTTTGCCTATTCATAAAAATTTGTTTGCATATTGATAAAATAATTAATACAGCCAAATATATTATCATTTTTAGAAGCATCTATATATTATTATTTGAATTATAAAATATATTAATTTATTAATAGTATTTTTAATTATTTTCATGAGTATTTTTTAAGCTGATTAATTCATTTTGCAAGGCAATTGCTATCCATACATACCACATGATTTGTAATCGAAAGATTATTAATTTATTTTTATATATGGATAAGTCTGCTAAAAAACTAGTTTTCTTCAATTGTTTAGGAAATGGATCGGAATAATTAGTTTTATTACATTTTCTAATTTATTACGAATAAAATAATTTCTAAATTAAAATGCTTTCTAACAAAGTAATGCTTTATTGTATTTTTTGTAATCAAATAGTGTTCTAATGTAAGATTATTCATCTGGGAAGTTTGATAAGTCTATTTTTTTCTTTCCTTAAGCTTTAGTTATTCTTCTTCGGTTATTTTTTGATAAGTTATTGCTCTATTCAGGTTCTGTTATTATGGTTTTCTCTCTGGATCTGTCTTCAACATAAGATATCCTGTCAGTCCACCACTTCAGGAACAGAAGCAAGTACAGAAGAAGTTCCAGATAACAGCAGTGAAAGCAACGAAGATGGTGAAGAAAATAACGCTGCTTCTACAGAGCCAAATGAAGAAGGTGGAAATAACGAAAATGAAAGCAATGAAAGCGGAAACGCGAAGGAGGAAGAGAATAACACAGGAAATGACCACAGAAATATTAGAAGATTCCACAAAAGAATAACGTCTATAAAACACGAAGAACATAAAAGCCACCATATGAAGAAATCATTTTACAAATATGAATTTAACTCTTAAATGTAATTAGCCAAAAAAAGACTAATAATCCATCAAAATATTTATATAAAAATGTATTAAATTTTGGTAATTAAATGTTAAAAAAAACAAAGAGAGATTTTCTGTTTTTGATTAATAATCATAACTTACATTTCATTTATTATGATGAAAATATATATCCAAATAAGCAGTCTGAAACAATATTTTTCTTTATTTTTTTTTTCTCCTTGTTTTCAACAAAATGTATCAAAAAATATATTTAGGAATATGTATGTTTCGTCGATATTTCAAATTTGACTAAAATCAAAATAATTAAAATGGATGTGATATAATATATTCATAAATTTCATGAATAATTTGGATAAGAGATAAGGTTATCAGCATGAATCAATGGCATAAGTTGCTTTTAAAATAATCAGAATAACAAGTTGCTTACACATTATCGGAAGCTTTAAATAAGTGTTTACTTCCTGACTTTAATTTTTATATACAGAGTCACTTGTTTGTTTTTAGATCATACTTTCTTATGTGATTTTGATTGCTATTGGTGTTCTTTCTCTCTGTATTTTCCCAAATTTTGCGTAAAAATACAAGAATTTCCACAGACATTTGTTATTTAATTGTTAATTTTGTATATATATATATAAGTATGTATGTATGAGTATATATATATATATATGTATATATATATGTATGTATATATATATATACATATATATATAAATATATGCATACATACATACATATATATACATATATGTACATAATTTTTTATTATTTTCTGTAAAAGAATCGAAAATGTCTCTCTTAATTACGTAACAATACTAATAAATTACGTAAACAAAAATAAAGTTATGTAATTAAGTATATTTTAAATATCATAGTTAAATACATATTCATGTAAATAAATATTTATTTAACTATGCAATTTTTAAACTATTAAACTAATTAATGCGTAAATAAAGTATGGGATATTAATGTGTAAGTAAAGTATGAGTAAGGTATGCGTAAATAAAGTATGGATTCTGTTGCTATTGATGTTCTTTCTCTCTGTATTTTCCCAAATTTAACGTAAAAATACAAGAATTTCCACAGACTTTTGTTCTTTAATTGTTAATTTTGTATATATATTAAAAAGAATTGAAAATGTCTCTTTCTCTTAATTACATAACAATACCAGTAAATTACTTAAGCAAAAATAAAATTATGTAATTAAGTATATTTTAATTATGCAATTTTTTAACTATTAAACTAATTAGTGCGTAAATAAAGTATGGGATACATTTATGCCTTTATTTTTGCTCCTCAACATTATGTACTTTTTTCATTAAATATTCATTCATAAAATTCATTACTTTGGAAAATTATTCTAGGAAATTAAACTGAGAAAACGGTTTTTATATACGTATGAAAGTGTATATTCTGAGATATTAATACGCAACTGTTTGTATTATAATCAATTTTTATACTTTAATACAAAAAGCTTTCGAACATTTGCTGCTTTCTGCGGTGAAATAGTTATAAGAATTATAATTTCATAAAGTATACGCTTTTGTATTTACATCTGTTTCCATTTAAATATAAAAATCCCTGCAATTTCTTGTCCTTATGACATTAAATAAATACATTACACATACATACAATGGACATTATGTCTTTCTGCTTTAGAAGTAATAAAGTACTGTCAAGTAACACAATTGAATGATGCAAAGTTTACTCAGATCTGAGAAAACTTATTTCTGAAAAAGAACAAATAGCTGCGTTAGATAGTCGTTACAAAAGTATTCGAAACTATAGTAGGCATCGTTTTGGTATTTGGCTCTAAGGAAATATCATTATTGGTGGCTCGAGATTACTTAAGAATTTTAGTGTTGCCATTTTATCGAGAGGAATTGATTCTATAAATTAAACACGTTAAAAATTTATGATAATCTGAATTAGTAATTGAAAATTTAGGATAAGTATTATCAATGGATATAAAAATGGTAAGTTAAGTGATACAATAAATTAATTCTAATTTTTTAAAGAAAATGTGTTTTATTTTAAAATTAGAAATTAAATTTTGCTATCTTGATTGAAACATCGCCAATTTTAGTTAACAGAATCTATTAACTAAAATTTATAAGTTTTGCTTATACATAACAGTTTATATATCATTGAAGCAATCAAATATTAAAAATTAAATGCTTCCACAAACTAAATTTATTGTTAATAACTTATTAATACAGATTTCATTAAATTTTTAAGGCAAGACAACTTGTAAAATTTTTATGATTATTTACCTTATAGATATGAGGTAATTAGATTTATGTATTTTTTAAATTTTTGTAGTACGAAAAATAAATTATTTTGTTGTACTTAAAGCAAAATGTAAAATGAAAGTTTTTTTAATTTTAAAGAAACGTTTCACATAATGATTTCTTTTTTTTTTTACAACAAAATACACTTAAAATATTCAATGATATATTGGAAATAGAGAAAGTATTCAATATTAATGAGAATTTATAAATCCTTTTGTGTGTGAAACTAAAAAAATATAAAATTTAATAACTTTACTTAATATTAAAAATTGTACTGTTTAATTATTTTTGATTAATTTAATTGCACCTTAACAAACTTATCTTATCAAACTTTTTATTTAAAAAACATGTATAGTTTTCATTTTGGAATTTCACGATCTTACATTAAAAGCATTTCTGAGATTAAGATCTATATTTTTTATTAAAAATAATTCATTTAAAATCAAAATGCTGAAATATCAAAAAAACATTTCAATTTAAAATAAAATTGTATTTCAAATATTTTATGATTAATGTAAGTTAATATAAAAATTTCATAAAAAAATATAATTATTGTTTTGTTAATTATGTTATTATTAATGGTTTAAAAACTTATTAAGCAAATTGAAATCAAATATTTTTTTACTGTAACTGCCTTTACATGCCTTTTTGAATATAAAATGTTCATTTAGAATTTTCTATTTCAAATTTTATAAATACTATTTAAATTTTTTATAAGGTAGTATAATTTATGCTTATGGGTAATTTAAAAAAGTAATTTTTCAAAAATAATAGTTTTTCGTGCAATAAGATAAATTACAAAAATTTTCTTATTAATCATAAGTTTATTCAGAATTTTGTCTTAACAATAAATATTTTATAAACAACTTTGTTAAGATAATATTTTTCATTTACCTTTTGAAATTTGTATTTATTTGTTAGAAATATTTTAGGAATTTGAGAAAAATTATTTCTTTAGAGATTATATAGCAGAAATTTATTCTGTCAAGGGTACAATTTCTTATATTTTACTAAAAATTAAGCTGTTATAACAGTTCAGTAAATAAATTAATGTGAGTTGGAGAAAACAATGTCTCTAAGCAAGTGTTTTCAAATTACACTTAGCGGCACATTGCTGTCACAAAAAAAAATAATAATAATAATGTCTTATATTGATTATATTATGGGATTTTAATAGACATATTAAACTATATTTATTATAACTATATTTTTTTAACTACATACTAAGAAAATTTAACTATCGTTCTCATACTTGTCAGTTTATGATAGGATGTGAAACACTTAAAGCTTATTGCATTAAAAAGATAAAAATTATATGAAATGAGCACTAAAACTCGGAAAATGTCATTGTTCTGTACCTGGCTTTGATACCTTATGAAAATACAATGACTGTAAAAGTCAGAGGTAATAAATTTTATTTTTATACGTTCTATAAAGTTACCAATTAGAAGAGTACAATAAAACTAATCGAGCTGTACAAGGTAGTTTTTTTTTTTAATTAGTTTTAAGATAATGAAGTATTATATAAATGTATGTAATTCATAAATAGAGAATTGTATAGAGAAATTTTTTAACTTTATTCATTTATTCAGATTCATTACAAACATTGAATAATTTAGTGATTTTCGGTAAAAATAGATTTGTTTATATTAATTTTGGAATTTAGCTCCAAGCTATTGATTCAAGCGACAAGTCAAAATTCTTATAATTAATAGTGAGATCTTATAATATCATTCATACTGTGCTTGCAATATGAAATAAAATCTGATCTTTATCAAAATAATGACAACAATAAAAAATAAATTCCTTTCAAAATAGGTCATACTTTGATTTGTATCATTCTTTGATTAGTATATCACACGGGTGGCCAAGACATCGACCGCGGTCGACTGGTAGACCGCGAAGACAGTTTAGGTAATCCCCGTGACCATTCCGATAATGACCTCGGATATTAACAATTTAATTTATGACATATGACATAGAGTCAATGAACTATTTAAAAAAAAAAAAATTTACTACAGTCTATGCTTTAAAACCCAAAACAAACTGTGCAAAGATTTCTGATTTAAAGATTTATGATTAAAGGCTTACGATTTATAAAACCGAAAACGGACATGATGAACACGACTAAAACATTCAAAAAAACTATAGAAAGATATGCATCTCAATTAAGAAAACATGAATTGAGAAACTTCAAGAACATGGAGGAAGAGTGCATCCGTAATTTAAACCGAGACTTCAAAGATTTCGCTTAATAGTCACTTGTTTTTTTTTTTTTTTTTTTTTTTATGAATTTGAAAGAAAATTCGCTGATTTAATTAGCTTGAAAGAAATACTCAATTTTATGATATTTCCATTTAATGAAAGTTTCAACAATGATGGAGTATCTAAAAAACTAGGACATTTAATAGATATCACATCAGTCACGGTCGAGGAAGAAGTTATTAAATTAAGATGCGATACATTTCTTAAATCCAGAGTATATTTAGCGATACTGATTTTTGGAAATTAATTTCTGAGGACACGTTTCCAAATATTTACAAATTGATTTTGTATTTGAAATCGTATTTTGGATCGAGGTATCTTTGCAAATCTGCTTTTTCAACCATGAACATGAAAAAAAAACATTGGTCGCATTTAACAAACGAACATTTAATTTCGTGTTTATGCATTGCACTAAGCTCGCAATATGATAAACTTGTCACAGATATACAGTGAAAAATTTCAACTAAACGAAGTGAATAGGATGGTCAGTTTTTGATATATGAATACTTTGATTATTTTCGTTAGTAAATTTTTATTTTATAAATATTAAGTTTTTTTTTCTTTTTTTTTTTTTTTTTTTTAGAAAAATTACATAATTTACCATTATTTCTTGTTACCGAAAATAAATATGTACGTTAATTTAGCTCTGCCATTGGTAGACTGCCTTCGATTTTTTAAATGTGGAGTAGACCCCGGATCCCAAAAGTTTGGCCACTCCTGGTATATCAGAATAATGCAAATGAAAGAATAAGATACGATTTACTTAAAACGTATTCACATATTTATTGACACTGAAAATATTTAAACAGTATTAAGTTATAGTTAAGTTTATATATGTTTATCTTATTCCTAACTGATCATATAGTTGATATTTAAATCTCATAAAGGAATAAATATTGAAAATTTACAAGCATTCCTTCTACAAACTTGGATGATGAAGTCATGATCGCAATATTTATCATGAACGTAAATACAGATCACTGCTTGTGAAATATTCTCCAATTAGTCACGGATATTAAAAAAAAATCTTCAAGATTTAAGTTTAGGTTTAATTCCAACCATTTCTCAAAAGTGGATGTAAAATGACCGATATTTTTTTTTTTTTTTTTTTTTGTATGCATATTCTTCACGGTGTTTGGCAAAGAATTTTTCTGGTTGCCTCTTTTTCAGTACATAAATAAACCGGCTGTGAATGAAAAATGAAAGGTGGAAGAATGGACGTCAAAAATACTTCATAATAGGCTGTTTGCTATATTCTTATAGCAAAGCATTAGGTGCATGTAAATAAGTTACTTCAGTGTAGTATGTAACTAAATTGTGTAGTGTATAAGGTAAGAATGTAGTTTAGTTACTCTTATGGTTGATGTCTGTTGGAAAATAATATGATAAAGTCGATAATGTTTCTAATTAGAGATATTTCTATATTTGTGATCCAAATTGATCAAAACATTTGAGTTAGAACTTTGGTATAG
This sequence comes from Latrodectus geometricus, assembly GCA_026290005.1. NCBI lineage: Eukaryota > Metazoa > Arthropoda > Arachnida > Araneae > Theridiidae > Latrodectus > Latrodectus geometricus. The sequence goes on along the minus strand of JAPDSC010034387.1, from coordinate 7,568 downwards.
ATCATATTTGAAGATATTGTCATCATACATGTCAATATTATGTCATCATGTCAATGTTTTATTATTTTGACCTAAACTTATATCTTTTGTCGTTACATATGACACTTGGCGAAGTCACTCTCATCAGTCAGGAATCGGGCAAATGAAGTCAGACAGCGCCTTCCATTTTTGAACAGAACATCTCTCTACGAGGGTGGAAGTACGAATTTTGGCTCATAGATGGCAGCACAATCTGGATATTCCAATTTAGAGTTAGAAGCCACAGAAGACCTAAAGCCTGGCTTCTAAAAACCTCAGAGGTATTAATTTGGAATGGGAACATGGAGGACAATGCGACCACGACATATTTTATGTGCCCCACTTGTCATTAGTGAACACGCTGGATCTTCGGCTAAGCTGGGATTCGAGAACGATGCCCTAATCTACAGCGAAGCACTACAGATCTTAAGCTTATATCTAGATTGAATGAGTTAAAAAGAAATAATCGAGAAGTTATGCATTTTTATTTAAATTTAAGAAGGAAAAATAAATTTATAGGTCCTTACAGAATTATTCTTTGAATAATTATGGGATTTTTTATTACTAAACAAAATATATTATAAGAGGAAATATTTGATTTGACTATTTCGGTATATTTGCTGTAATTACTTCAACTTTCAAAGTGCGAAAAAATACAGAATCACTGAAGTAACTTTATATCCATTGAACAATAAATCAAAACAATTTTAAATTTATGTTTGGGAAAATTTATTCGTAATTACTAATTTTAACGTGTGTAAACAAAAACAACTCTTGAAAGTTTGTGTAAGATCTCATAAGTAAATGTCAGTGCTGTGTGTGTGTGTGTGTGTGTAGTATCTAGTTATATAATTTTTTTCAATTTGTAATTTTTTCTAATTTGTTTTTATATCTTTATTGAAATTCGTTTTACAAATGAATAATGCATGACTCAAAAAATATTCAAAATTCAAACACTTGAATTCATTTTACTTTCTTTATTTGGAGCTTGATTCCCTGAATGAATTTCATTAAAAGTTTGAGCTCTAAATTTAGTTGATAGTAACTTTAGTAGCATACAATGAAACAGAAATATCAACAGAAGTATGATTAATTCAAATAAACGGTATGTCCCAAATCAATGAGCGGCAATATTCTTAATTGAATTAACATGCAAAAAGTGAGTAAACATCATGTTTTTTAATTGAAATTATAACTGTAATAAGATTTAAAATAATTTAAGTATCATCTCAGCAACACAATAATGATATTTGTTTTTATTAAATATGATATCATTCACATTCAATGTGGTACAAGGATCTCATTGTTCTTACTAATTTCTCTTCAAGTTATTAACTTTATTTTATTTGTAGGCGATGACATTCGTTTTGCTGTTTCTCTGTCTTGTCCCTTCCATGAGTCAAACTACTGACAAAGATGGAGATTATCATCCCGCTTGTGGTGACTTTGAAGGAGATGTTGATTACGAGATTGAATTCATAGGCTACCCGATTGAGGACGACTCTGATAGCTACGATTCGCCCTTTTACGATGGCGATGACGATGAAGTCATCGAAATCGTAGAATACGATTGTGATAACGAAACTGATGTCGGTGAAAGCAATACAGAAAATAAGCGCAAAAAGAGGGAGCTGATTACCAATCAAGAAAACAAAATAGAACAATTGTTTAAGAAATTACGAAAAGTGGAGTCGAAAGTTAACGAGGAAAGAAAATAAAAGAAAAATATGTGTATTTAATAAAATTAGAGGAATTAAATTAAACATCCATTTATTTAATTTTCAAACTAATATCTTAATTAAAATTTAGAATCATCGATTTCTGACGTTCTGAAACGATTGTTTGATATTTTTAACTCAATTTTTTTAGAATGTTTTGAAATTTTGTCTTGGTTTCTGTAGTTTATGGTAAATAGAAAAATTTAATCGAAGGCAAAAAATGGAATCGTCTCGTGAATATTCAGTTGCGATTATTTTTTATCCTTTTCACCGTAAATAATAGAAACAAAACAGCTTCGATAAACTTAATTCTTTATTCTACAGAGATAAAATACCATTCTACGGCAATATAATAAACTGATATAACCAATTGAATCGTGGACGGTAATCTTCTATGGATGGATTCTATGATGGTTCTACAAAATCAGTTCATGAGATAGAAAATATCGATACTGGACATGAACTTATAATACAAGATTGAAACGTGACATACTATAAAATTGAAGCTTCTAAGGATATTAATATGACATGAGCTAAAAAAAAGTACATGAAAATCTGACCGTAAGAAGGATTTGTTTATGCTGGTTACTGCATAATCTGACAAATGCTCAAAAGCAGGTTCGTGTTAGTTGCTGCGAGGAAATGTTGAAAAATTGTGTTCAAGGTACATCAATTACCATGTATAACACCTACACAAATGATGAGTTGCGGATTTAGGCATATGATCACGAAACAGAATAGAAATCAACTGCATGGATTTCCAAACATGCCAAATCTAAGATAGGTTGTTCGCAAAAGAAACACACGGTAACAAATGCTTTCATTTTTCTTCGGATTGTGAGTCACGTGATGACAATGATGTTAAAGCAGAATAAGAAATCCATTTTGAATAGTAAATATCCATTTTTTTTTTTTTTTTTTTTTTTTTTTTTTTTTTTTTTTGCCAGAAGTCATCGAAAAAACAGCCTAGTCGTATTATTCTTCCTCACCAAAAACGGCTTCATTAAAGAATTTTATGATTAGATAAAACATCAGATTGATTGGTCATTCACCGTACAATCTTGACGTAGAATCCAATTACTATTTTTTATTCTCACACATCAAAAATAAGTTACTTGATCAACGAATTTCGAAACCAATGGTTAATGTATTCAAAATGCATGTTTTGGAGGCAACTCAATCAGAGAGGAAAACGTGCTTCGAAAATTGGTTGAAATATATATAAATGTTTATTGAATTTTATGGAAAATACTTTGAAAAGAAATATAACCAATTTTAATTATTTGTTTTTTAATATTAAGCCCACAATACAAAAAACAACCTCAAATACCACAGCTTTTTTAATTTGTTTGAAATTTTTAAAATAAAAATTTTTGTAAAGTTTATGGGGCTTCATAAAAATCTTTAATCAGCTTTTATATTGGTTTAAAAATCGAAATCACTTTAATAAGATTTTCATAAAAGCATTTTTAAAAAATGCATGAAATTACAAATTTCTTGCCGGTATTTTTCATTATTTTTGCATATTTCACTTAAATATAACTAGTACACACTTCATAACTAACTTCTTTCACTTAAATAATAAAATCTTTCACAAAATAGCTATATACAGCGATCTTTTATGACAATTTATTATAATATATTTTGTCTGAGAAATTATTTATATATTAGGTAGGGGAAAAAGTAATCCATTATTTTTTCGGTAGACGTCTGTAATGATCGATATCTCGTGAGATATCTATCAAACAATTTCAGATTTATGCTCGTTGGAAAGGTGACATTTGACACTAAAATATCCTCTTGCGGTTTTTTGTTTGATTCATTCAGTTTCGAGTACAAGGTTTTAAAAATGGAAGACAACAATCAGAAAATTCGATACATTTTCGTTTTTCTCTTGTAACGGTGAGAAAGATTGCCAGGTAGCTAAAATTGTGAAAGGTGTTTATCGTCCTTTATAAGACTGTAACAACCAGTTACGTACAATTTTTGTTTCGTTGATTCCGTTCGGGTATTTTTGATGTTAGAGAAGCACCTCGCATGTGGATACAGCATCATCGAAAATCTCTGTAAAATATAAAAAATGATCGAAGTTAACCGCATGTCAGCAGTCGTAACGCGCAAGACCTAAAAATGTACATGAAAACTGTTTTAAACCTTTTAACAAAGTGAATCCGAAAGAAGTTACATAAAGTTCACTTAAAAATAATGGATTTCTTTTTCCCCAAACTAATATATAAAGACGTTTTACTATTCTTATCAGAAATAATCGAAATTAATGTCGCATTGTTTCCAAAAGTATCAATAGAAAATTTAATATTGAAAATTTCTATATGTTAAGACTCAATGATTAAATTACTTGTATCTGAAAAGCATTTAAGGTTTTCAATTATCTTTCATAACATCCTATAAATTTTAATGAGTTTCAGGATAGTTTATTTATTGGGATGTAAGCTAACATTGTGATATTATTTAAATAATGGAATACATGTATTTTAGATTAAGCTTCTAAAAATAATAGAAAACATTTTTTGAATGTTTTCGTTTTCTAATTACGATTTGACGCTAAAGTCTTACATCACTTATCTTTGATAAGAAATCTAAATGACTGGTTAAGTGCATTTGAACCATACATTTAAAAGGAAACATTGAATAATTGATTCTATATATTTAAACGACATTTAATAAGTCCTTGGTTCTAAATGGGAATAGAACTATCTATAAACTATCGTTGAATACTTTTAAGAATAAGGATTATTTCCAATTTAATTTTCCCCTCTTTTAAAACTTCCCCCATAATGTTTTTACTTTCTAACATGATTTTATTTAAAACTATATGTATTTTGTGTAAATATGAAAAATAATGTATGAAAATTGTCAACCCCTGTGTGTGAAATGAATCGAGTATAACAGTGAAAATCTTTTAATCTCTTATGAAACTGTTAAATGATGGATACCAGAATATCAATATAGCATCATAAAAAATATGTAAAAACTAGTTCTAAAATTCTAATATAACTTATTCTTTTTATATTATAAATCCTTTTATAATAGCATTAATAATATTATCCTTCTCATACATGTTGCCAATAATGAAAATGATATGTCTTTGATATCTTGGTTTTAAAAGTTTAATATTTTATATTTTTTTATAAGAATAATGAAGTTACTAATATCATTAAAATATTTACATGATAGTTGATTTAAAAATCTAACTGAACAATACAATTTTATACCATTTTAATGTACAGAATAATATTGCTACATTATCAGGATCACAGTATTAACACAGAAATACCAATTTTTTTATATGAATTTTACATTTTGCACTTTTATACAAATAATTCTTTCTTTAAGAGGAATGGAAACAAAATTATTAGTAAATTTATATAATTACGTTAAATTATTGCTATATTCTAAAATTTTTATTTTATTGCTATAAATGCAAAATCCCGATTATTTGCTCATGCTTCTTGGTCCATCATCCATACCACCTGGTTCACCATATGGTCTACCCCGTCTTCCACCACGACCATGCCCTTCTCCCATTGGTCTTCCACCACGACCATACCTTTCTCCAGGTGGTCTTCTATCCATTCCTCGATTATAGTGTCTGCTATCGTAATCACCACCACCTTGTCTGCCATTTCCACGTCTTCCACCTTCTTCTTCCCATTCTCCGCCATTTTGACCGCCAAATCCTTCATTTGGACCGTTTAAGCCATTTCCTCTCTCACTTCCAGCCTCAAGAGGGCCTTCAACATAGCTAACGCCACTCTCTTTTGAGTTTTGTACTTTGGATATCAAAACGAAACACATGAATGAAATAAGTAGCCAAGAAATCTAGAAAGAAGATAAAAAAAAAACCAGGATTTAATTAACAAAAAATGTTGGTGAAGAAATTAGTAACTTTTCGATATTTACTGGTACCTATATACAACACCGTTGACCATTTTCGTCAGAAAAACATATCACTAAAAGTTGAGATTTAACACCAAAAATCGTCTTCTGATTTTATGAACCCCTGATAATTAATTATAAGTTCCAAATTTTGATAATTATTTTTTCAAAATTGAAGAAGAAAAAAAACAAACCATTAATGCAAATAGAGAAAGAAGTTTGACTTTTTAATTTATACTGCAATTTTCATATAGGAACAGTTACTGAAAATGTAATCATAAATTTAAAACTTGCATGCACTAAAAATATAAAACATTAAGCGAGTACTTATGAAAGAAACCTAGGCGGCATTGTCATTACGCTAATATATTTGGAGCAATATCGCAACATTTGGCGATATTTCTTTTTTGCGCAAATGGTTAACGGTATAATACTCAAATATCTTTTTTGACGTATAAAATGATTATTATTCTATGCTTCAAGAATACAGAATACGCTCTTCGAGCTTAGACGCTTTCTATCAGAGTGTTTCAGTGATAAACTATTTATAAGAGAAAACAGAGTCATTTTTAAAGTATTTATTTTGTGCAAATGTTTATTTGACTGTTAACTGAAATTTGCAACAAAATTTATGAGAAATTCTCAATACTTTAGGTTTTATTATTGTTGTGCAATTAAAATCCAGGTGATCACTTAATAATATTTTTCTCTCTATAAAATATGGTGTTGTAAAGTTTAATTTTGAAAATTTCTTATTATATATTAAATAAAATTTTATACCCCTATAAGGCTCCCAGACTTGATATGAAAAAAAATATATGGTTGTGTAACTATCTCATTTTTGTAATATTATTTAGGTTGAATTCTGAGGAAGTCAAAATATAAGTTATAAATTCAAGATAATTGAATTAAATCCATAACATAGCCATTGTATATTAAAATATTTTATTTAGTATTCTCACTATAAAATCGAAAATATAACATCAGATTTTATTAATTGTGCGTATTGTTTATTTATAACAAAAATATAATGAGATTAACAATTGAGATCTTTTCTATGCATAAAAAAATTATTTATTCTCATTACAGTATTTTTAATCTAAAATCATTTACTATAATCCGAATAGTAAAGTTAATTGATTCTCATAGCTATTTTTAAATAGGGATAATCGATTACCTTTATAAATATAGCTTTTAAGGTTGAATGGTTCTTTGTCAACTGAAAGAATTCAATAAAGGGATAATATAACATTTTTATGAAGAAATGTTTCAGAAAATTGTAAAGTTGTGAAAGAAATAATAAATGGTCTTCTAGACTAACCTCACAACTATTAGTATGCAGTATACAAAAAATAATAAAGTAATTAAATTGGAATCATTATCGAAGCCATTCAAAATATATTTCTAAAAAGTGTTTGCAAAAAAAATTAAAAACATTTGCATAGTATTTAAAAATGGATTAGGAAATTGAGCAATATAATGATAAAAATAAGGCAAAGGAAAAACTTTACATATGTAAACTCAATGTATTAAGCCAAAATTTAACAAAAAATAAATACTAACGACAAAATACTTCCATCATATTGTTAAGAAATCAGCCATATATATATGAAAGAAATCAATAAAAACTTTTCTGAAAAACTTAAGAAAACCGGAAGTTAAAACATTTCTGAGATAAATAATATGGTCTTTTTGACTCACGTCACAAATAATTATTAGTATGCTGTATACATGAATATTTTTAAAATAATTGAATTAGAACCCCTTCGTAGACATTTAAATTATGCTTCTCTTATGTTTTTTGCCAAAACAGTAAAAATAATTGCATTTTAAATAAAAATGGATTAGGAAACTACATAAATAATGATAATAGTTTTATAGCTCAAATTAAAAATGTATAAGACATTTTTATTTGCTTAATCTCATGCTAGTTTT
>JAPDSC010034376.1:0-37853 GCA_026290005.1 Latrodectus geometricus | reverse complement strand
TATATATATATATATATATATATATATATATATATATATATATATATGCACATAGGATTCTTGAAAGTAAACACTAATAATTTATGTTTATTGTATTTTGTTCTAGGTTGAAAACTGGGTGGTCCGTCAAAACTAATTCCATCAATTCGTTTAACAAACCGGAACAACTGAACGATGCTGAACAAGAAGCGATTATGAATGTCATCAAGAGAGCTGAAAATCTGGAGAAAGTTGAGCAGGAGAGAGTTGGGTAAGGATCAGTTCTGATTTTCCTACTTTCACTTTTTAAGAACTCATAATACTTCCCTAAGATTCTAATAAAATTAAATAAACAGCTCAAAAAACAATTAGGAGACATTATGATTTTGGATTAATACTGTGAGTGAAAAATGATTTAATTGCTGATTTTTTATGTATATATATGTTTAGGTCATTGTTGTACCAACATATTTCCCTACCCGAAAGTTAGGCTCTACCAGTTAGGTAGAAGCACCCGGGTGGGAGTCTCGTAATTTAGAAGTAGAAACCAAGCTGAAGATTCCCCAAATGTCCCAAATATCTTCAACGCCACCCCCTCAGTAACAACATATTTCCCTACCCGAAAGTTAGGCTCTACCAGTTAGGTAGAAGCACCCGGGGGGGAGTCTCGTAATTTAGAAGTAGAAACCAAGCTGAAGATTCCCCAAATGTCCCAAATATCTTCAACGCCACCCCCTCAGGAGTATCATTTCACTCGGAGAGCATTGCGACCACAACCTATTCAACTTGTTCCAGTCCTCTTTAATATAATGAATCTTTGGTTAAGTCGGCATTCGAACCAATTCAAGGAAAACAAAACCTTAGCCAACCAGGTCTTGCGGAAAAAAAAGTAACAAACAAGGAATAATTAAACTGCGTTGAGTTGTGAGTAAAAAATAAAAGCTCAGTATGTCCATATTATATTGACAAAAATTTGACATTTTAGATAAAAATGACTTATTTAAGTCATTTTTATCTAAAAACTCATATTTTTGTTAGCATAATATGGTTCATAATATAATGATAAATATTTATGGTTCTCTTTGACCCAAAGTAATGCCGCAAACCTAAAAGCTACGAAATTGATGATTTTATCAGAAGAGAGGTATACCCTTTCACAGATTAGAACAGAGCTTTTCATCAACAGAATTGTTCATGTGAGTCATAAGCTACTAAAAACACTTTTCTTTCGAACGACCTAAGCATATTCTTTTGGGTTCATAGCTGTAGAATATGCTAGAATATGTAAAGAAAACTGTTCATTAACTGAGTGCGATGCGACACGGCTCTATCATCCATAAAATTAACTTCATCTACAATTTCTACATCGTAAAAGATTTCAATATATTGGAGGATCTTATTCTTTTATCACTAAACCACAGTGATTTCAGATAATGTACAATTGGATACGGTCATTAGTGGAAATAATATCCCAGACCTTTCATACCTAATAAATCGGATACTTTCATTCTCAAATTTAAAATTAATTCGAGCACGAGACTCTTTTTTCATAGGAGTCCAATATTTTCAAACTGTACATTGAAGTGGTACTCATCTCTAAAGACTTATTTCTTCGTTAACAAATCTATCAACCTCACCATCATCTGAGATGCAATCTCCGTTGGTAGTATGATAGTTTCCTGTAAAAGAAATGCAAACAATAAGTTGTAAATATAAAACAAACTTCTCGGGTTGGATTTTGAACATTTCGAATCGAAATTCTGTTATTAGTAATCTCTTAAAATATGGGTTGCAATAAAATATCAATGATAGCTCTGTTTCTTTCACTTGTGGTGGTCAAATAACAATACTCATTTTTTATTTTCTTTTAAGTATAAGAGACTGAATCAATTTTTTGCTGGTATTTTCAGTTTCCAAACATCGATTATACTCCGAAAATGACAAAAGAATTTTATTGAAAAATTCTTTTCTTTTTGAAATGAAAGACAACAAAAATCAGAACCGATAAACCTACTCTACTCTGATTTCTTTTATTTCGTATTTATATTTTTAATTTAAAAATGAATTGAATCAGTTATTGTATTGTTAGTATATTGACTTACTGGAGAATATTATTTAAGCTTTACCACTACATATTTATTACAAAGTCAATGCTTGACATCTAGCCAAATATTAAGTAAAATATGTTTAATTTTTAATTAAAATAATTTTGAAAATGTTCTTAACTACTTTGTCGGAGTCACATCTAATACGTTTGGTAATTTTATTGCCTACATGATCAGGATCACGTGTTATGAGAGGAAGAGTAAAATTTCATTGTTGAAATTGAATTCATTGGTACTTATGCGTTTACTAACAGGTCCAGAAATATTTTTATATTTCTGAATATTGATAAGCGCATCTAATCTTACTTTTTCACAATTTTCAGGAATCTTTCTTCAATTAGTGTTCAATTAGTTTTTTGTATGTCAACTAAAAAATTATTTTTGGTTGACATATTTTATATTCATCTCTAGATGTTTTTGCAATAGGAAGTTTAATAAATGATTTCGATTTTCTATTAAATGATGGTTTGGCTTCCTTATGTCTAAAGTAGTTCGTAAAACTGTTTTAACAAAACTCTTGAAAAATTATTTTCCGAAAAAAATCAGTAATTTTAGTAATCATTTTTTATGAAGATATCGATTGTAAGCTTTCAAAAGCAAAATAGTTAAAAAAAGAGATATATTCTATGTATTTTTGAGTTTAAAAATTGCATTGCTCAAAAAATTTGTTATCAGGGGGCAGATGTCACATATTTGACGACCTCTAGGTCAAAAACTACTGACTGTCAAAAATATTTTGCAGTTTCGAACTTAGTATTTACCAAATACTAATATTCAGCAATAAAAAATGTTTTTTAGGTTAAAAATTCGAAGTGAAAACTAAGCTCTAGAGGTTAAAAATAAAATTTCAACAAAGAATTTTATTATAAAGTTGTAATGTAATTTTTTTTACCCCATTTTTAAATAAATATTTTTTAAAATGATAGTTTTTTTCTACTTCATAAAAAGTAGGAAACTATTGTATTAATTATTAAGTTGAATATTTTCCTATTCTAAGGAAAATCTAATTCCAGTTTAAAAATAATTTTCAAGTCATTTTGGACTAATACCATGAAAAATCTAATACCAGGTAAGAACTACATACTTATTAAAAGTATCCACGTAAAAAATAATAATGACGAGAATGATTTAGATAAATAGATATTATAGCAAGAAGGATCATATTACATTTATATGGGTCATAAGGGAGGATGAGATCATATTAAAAACACTTAGAAAAATAAGTGATCTTAATATCTTCAAAAATAAAGGATGTCAGCTTATCTAACCTGTACTCGTATAATCACATTTCTGCTATAAAACTCAGTCGTTTTACCATAAAATTCATTATAGTTTATGGTTTACTGTTGCTACACTTTATCACAAAACCGTTAAAATAATTTTATCTAAATGCTCAAATTAATGGTGTTAATTAAATATAAAGTAATTCAGGAACTGAAATTATTTCATAGTTATATCAATCTTTTTGCATATATGTTTTAGATGAGATATTTTATGAAAATTTTTGAAATATAGCATCTAAAATATTTACTTCCAATCTGTGACTGTGTTAAGTTTTAAATTTATTAATTACTTTATTATTTCTTATTCATTTCTTGTTTTAGATTATTTCTTACATAATTTTTTTCTATGTTAATTTCAATAAATAATTTGTAATTTTCATAATTTCTGAATTTGAGTTAAACATGAAGTTTTAAAAATAAGCTCTTAAAAAATATTCCTCAAAATTCAACTCTATGTTAATGAATTGCTTGCCTGAATCAATAAAATCACTTCCTAAAAAGTCTGCGTTTTCCATATTATTGTTTTCATGAAATTTAATGTGTTTATTTTAACAATTTTTTCATTATTATTATTAAGCAAGTAAATTCAACATTTAAAATGAAAACTATTTAAAGTATTTGATATGGATAGTCTTAAATTTACAGCAAATTGTAGATTTATAATTTTTCTCTATCATGAAATGGGTGAACAGCATATTATAATTATAAATTAAGGAAGAATATTTTAACTAATGTATTAATATTATATTTACAATGGATAAATAGATCTCTCACTTTATTCTCAGGCGTCTTGTGGACCGGCTGGACAACATGAAGAAAAACGCCATGGGCAATGGGTCAACACAGTGCGTGTTGTGTGCCGAAGAGTTTGGTATTCTTGGTCAATCTCAATTATGCAAAGATTGTGAGAAAGTAAGCTTTATTACACAACCAGTAATTATTCCTTAAAAAAGAATAAAATATCTCTTATAATTTACCCTCACATTTAAACACTATCGATAAACATTTTTGATAAACATTCATCGATAGAAAGAATAAGGTAACGATAGAAAGCATATACGTGAGTGCCACTATATTTAAGTTGTCCAGCATTTTTCTCTAACATAAAATTTGCTTAAGACATATTTTTTTTTTTTTTCTAAAATGACGGATAAAGTTATTAATGTTTATGACATCATTAAGTTCGTCATGTTTATGACATCGTTATTAAACATTTACAATATTTCTTTTGATAAATTCATTGATAAATATATTACAATACATAAAATAAAATATGGTATAGGTTTATTTTATTATTTGAGTAGCTCTAAAAGTGGATAAGGTACAATTTAGAAGGATAAATGTTTTTACATTTTTTTAAAGTAAATGCAAAAACTAAAATATTGAAGTAAGAATAATTAATTAATTAGAAAATATATTTATAAAATTGATATTAATTTTTAGATAAAATGGTAAATTAAATAAAAATTATTTGCCATATCATATTCAGGCATAGTTTTCTTCTTAATTTTTTGACCGATTAAATTACAATTGAAACTATTAATTGAAAGAAACTATTCTAGTAGAAAATGAATATGTAAGGCATTTGTACACGAGTGTGAAATTGAGTAAATTTAACATGTATATATTATTTATATCAGGTTAGGTTAGGTTAAGATGGATATCTTTGGAGCTCTATGCTAATAGCTTACATTGAAGAGGATAACTGAAGATAATTTTTTTTTATACAGATAAACACACATTCCATAGGAACCCGTTTATAGGGTAGATAACCATTTATACTTCATTCATACTAGGAAAGAACAAAAACAGGAGAGAGAGGAGGAGAAAGTACACCCATGCCTGAACCAGGATTCGAACCCATAATTCTCTATCCGCAGCTAGGCACGCTGACACTAGACAGAGTAGGCGGCTTACTTATATCAAGAGATCAATAAGCACTGTTGCCAAAATTGTCTTATAAATTTTGGAATAAACAAAACACACCACAGAAAATAAGTTGATTATAGATTACCAACAACATTTCATACAGCATATTTAATCTCTTCTAAATCAGTTAACAAAGTAAAAGCTTATTTATATTAAATTTTATGTCCCAACTTTATTTATTTATTATTTGTTTATTTTGATAATGAAATTTTTGTGGCTTTTCTGTTTTCTATTACAGGCTGTTTGCTCAAAATGCGGAGTCGAGACCGTAAGTGCCCATAAAGAACCTCTCTTTTTGTGCCGAATTTGTGCAGAGACGAGAGAGGTAAGGACAACCCTTAAATAATTTGTACTTTAATCATACGATGCCTACTGAAAATGCACTAATGTTAAGCGTAAGTACAGAATGACTTTCTTATATTTGTACTTGTTGCAGACTTGGAAAAAATCAGGAGCTTGGTTCTACAGGGGCCTGCCTAAATATATTTTGCCCAGTAGAAAAACGGAACCCAGCAAGTACAGCTCATCCCCATCTTCGCCTTTGAGAAACCATGAGCAGAACACTGGATCGCCAATGCGCTCTTACAATTCTAGTCTGCAAGCAAAAGGTAAGTTGGTAACACGTGCCAACAATCAAATGTACTCATCTTTGTTTGGTGGGATGAGTGTTTTCGGACTAGGACCAACAATTCAAAAGTGTGCAGGTCCCGTGGTCGATCGAATGAGACCAATAATCTTAAACTTATGAATTCGTTTGATATCAGGAAAGGGAAAATGATGAAACCAAAATTAGTTTAATGGTTCTGAAACATAGGCTGGCTGATTAATCCATATTTGATAATGTGCCATTTTGAATCCCTTTTATTTTCGCTAATGTATCCTTGTTTTCCTCTCAACCGAATTGGAGAAACAATCGATTGGAATTTTTCAATAATTGTCAATAAAATTTAACTTTAAATAGAAATGTAATTATAAAATTAATAACAACATTTTAATGTTTGGATGTATTTTTTTTCACACAAATACTTGTTGTCTTGTGCCTGTTAGGCTGGCAGTATGGTATAGTATATAATCAGTGCTTGACTCCACTTTTCCAACTGAACTGTAATATGGTGTGGAGTCTGACTTCCTCAATACACACATACCATAGGTACCTGTTTATAGGATAGGCAACTTTTCACAACTCATTTATGTAATAAAAAGACAAAGACAGGAGAGAAAGTGCATCCATGAACCAGGATTCGAACCGAGGTCCACCCCATCTACAGTCAGGCACGCTTTACAGGGTGGATGGCCACTTAAGTACTTTTGGATATTTTTGAATCATGAGGGTTACTTCAATTACTTAGTTAAATAACTTACGATTAAATATTATTAGGTATTAAAAATATTTATAGATATTGCACTTAATATCATCATTATTTTTTTGATATTTATAATTTACTGTATTCTGTGGCACGACAGTCCCATTAAGCCCAAGCCTGTTCTCTTGACCAAGGGCCTTGTAATTCAAAGCATAAGTCCCGCTTAGGTAGTTTGCCTAAAGTGAAATTCTCAGTGTTACGCTCCAAAGCGTGGTTGATACTTAGTTTTATCGACCTCTTGAAGGGATGAAAGCCTGAGTCGAGCGTGGATCGAACCTGTGCCTCGAAAGCGCAAAACGCTACTACTCTTTAATATTAAGAGATATTAATATTAAAAATACTATTACTTCTGCTATTGAATGGAATTACAATCAAAGGGTTAAATGTGTTTTAGAACAGTTACTACATTTTAGAATCCATTAGAAACATTTTATAATTTTAATTTATAAGAAATTCACATCTAGTACTTAGAGTTTATTTAAAACTTGAGTATTAGTCACATTAGAACTATTTGAATAATTAAGTAGAGAAATCCATTAGACTACTGGTTTACAGTTGTAATTTTCCTCCAATAGAATGAGTAATGCTAGTATTTGAATACTTTTCTTTTGGGACTTAAAATGATGTCTATAATAAAATGACACGAAACAATTTTATACAAAATCTGTGTACGTGATAATAAAATATACATGATTATAAAATTCTCAACGAACAACACATCTGAAAAGGAATAATATATGTCTTTCCCCATGGGTTTAAATCAAAACTTAATGGACGAGAAATGCTAAGGATTACACGAAATGATAGGTTGTTTCGAAGGCTGATAAATATTCCAAAGTATACTGCTAGAATCTAATGAATCAAAGTTTTTTATTATACGTATTACACTTTGTTTAGATAAATACGTCTCCATGGAGATGTGTGATGTACAGAAAGTTCTATGAAATAAGACTATAATTAAAGGAAATTACGCTTTTCTTTTATTATAGTTTGTTGTATTTCAACTAACCAGCTTAACTGTACAAATTTTTTGTGCTCGCAATATTTAACGAAAAATTCTGAAAAACATTAACTTTCGAATGAACTTAAAAATAAAGATATTGTAATTATTATTATAAATAATTTCATTAAATGATTCTTTTTCAATTTTTCCTATTCCTGAATACGTTAATTTTAATTCCCTAGGAAGTTTATCTCTCTAATGGGATGACTTTTTAAATTACAGTAATCCCTCGTTTTTACGAATTTGTAGAGACAGGTGTAGTAATTTAATAATTCGTAAAATAGAAAAATAAGTGTTAGATAATGCATTTTTATATTCTTATTAAACTTATTACTTTTTATAAATAAATTACTATGAGAAAAAATTATGTTGTCTCACTATATAAGAAGCTCATGGAAAATAATTATTCTAACTAAAAATAATTTTATTATTAAAAACAATCTTAAATTAAATAAAAGTATTCTTTAATTATATTTAAAATTCATAAATATAAAATAGTTTTTTATAATTATATTAAAAATAACATTTTATTGAGAAAACATCAGGCAAATTATATTCACTAATTTTTTTTCTTTCAAAACACTTTAAAAAAACACAATCTCCATTTTTCCAATGTAACAAAACATTTCCCTATAGTTTTTCTCAAAAAGCTACCTCATTTTTGTTAGTCATTCATGTGTTTGTTTCCCAGGCGGTCGTATCACTACGTCATTTTCTTCTTTTTTCATATATGATATTTATTTTTTTTATTTTCCCTGTTATATTTTCAATTATTTAATCATCGGGTAACACTTACATCTGAATCTATATGCAAAAAGTATTGAAATGAAATTTCGGAGGTTTCTTTATCAAATTTCATAGATGAGTATTTACTCATATCATATTTACTCAAGTAAATACTCAGTATTTACTTGTAATTCTTGTAATGTAAGTACTCTTGTAACTGTTCTTGGCTTTTTTTCGGTTACGGTGACAATAAAGCTTGCATGCCAAAATTACCTACATGCAGCTTTTTCTGCAATATCATTCCAAGTATAGATTGACAAATGCAATGAACTTAGAAAATCAATTCCATAAGACGATTTAAAACCATGATCATTCCTTGCCAAATTACCTTACGATATGTTCACTTTAAGCTATTGATTACAATCTAACGCATGCCGGCCGTTGGCTTAGGTGACTCCGAGGTTGTTGTTCCCGGGTTCGAATCACAGTTTGGACATAGACGTTTCCTTTCTCTCTCTGTATTTCATTAACTTTTCTTAAGAAATGATGAATGAATGTGGCCTACTCTATGAACAGGCTTGTGATGGTGTAGCGAGGGGAACGCTACCCGCCTCCATGACTGGGTTCACAGGTGCCCACTGGGTAACGATAAATGAGTGGCAGCATCCGGCATTGTTGAGGCGAAGGGTTAATCACCCATTGGTCACTGTTAGAAAAAAAAATCTAATGCATGGGCTATAAGTTGAGAGTCTGTTCAGGTAGGAGAAATTCCACACGAATTTCTTCAAAAAAATATGAGATTTCAACATCAACAGTGCAATTAGTTTTTCACAATGTGAAAGTGTATAATTTTCTAATCAAAATATGGATTCAATTTTTCAATGGTAAAAAAGCAGATTACAAAAAAATAAACACACGCAAGAGAAGCATAAAAATGAGTTTACAAAAATAATTTTTAAAAATTTTAGTTCGTAAGCAAAAATTAAAATTTTCATTTCTGTCTATGATTATGTTAAGGAACAGCCCCTAACGCTTAAAATGTTGAAAGTTTATAAATTACTGTTTCATAAGAACGAGCGTTCACCTGTTAGCACCATAGAAAATACTTGAAATTAATTAAATGTATTCATGAACGACTAATTAACTATAACAAATATATCTATAACAAATATAATTCAAATTAAATCCAGTTCCATAAAAAAAAGGTTGTATAAAATTATTATTTATATAAATTATTTATAATTTTATTTATATTTATATTTTAATATCATTATGCTATTGAATAAAAATTATATATTGTTACACATAAAGAAGAGTTGTATATAAATATTTTATTTTAAGACATGAAAAGTTTGATTACCCAATCTACAATTTATACAATATGTGTTTATAAAATCTACCATTCTATAAATTATTAAAAAAAATGTTCCCAGAGTTTTGTACATACACAGATTTGTTAAACAATAATTTTAATGTAACAATGTATAAAATATCACATTCGAAAAATATAGGTTATATCAAATTTAAAATATTCTACAAAATAATGAATTTTTATTTTAATTACGAATTTAAATCTAATTAGGCACATTAATCAAAATATTTGTATGTTCTATTGAAATATTCTATAAAAAGTTCTCCACTGTGATCATGTGCTTTGTGACTCTAAAATTCTACAAAATTAGACAATGACGTAAAACAAGCAAGTAGAAAATTTTAATTTATGAAACTATATTAAACTATGAAAATACATATTATCTAAATTTTAAATATGTCTCGATTAAAATAAAATATAAGATTATTCTAATTATGAAAAATATCATTTTAATTAAGAAACATGAGTTGGATTTTAAATTCACACTCTTTGGAAAAGTAAAATACACGTTTCTAAGTACATAAAATACTAAAATATTTCGATATATTTCTTTGTTTTTTCATTAAGTAATTATTTTGTGATGTAATTTTTGCGGTAAAAAAAAAATCAATTTCTTTGCCCATAAATATTATTTGCATATATAAGGTTTATAGTTTTTTGTAAATGTTTCAAAAATAAAAATCTTTATGTATTTACCGACATTACAATGTAAACAATTTTTAGAGTTATGACAATACTGTTCGCAACAAAATTCTAATAAAAGTGTTTGGAATATTTTTTTTTAATTTATATAGCAGGAATAAATTAATTTTGGAATTAAAATTGATAATGATAATTTTTATAAATGTTGTTTTTTTTTTTTGTTTATAATAGTAATTTTAAATTTAAAATTTTTAAAAATTACAAAAATATAGGAAAACTATTTAATCCATGTCAAATAAATGACAGTTTTATGCAACTCGCTTAAGGATATTTAAAATCATTGAAATATTTTGCAGTATAAAATTTTATTTAATATATCGTATATGTATTACTAAATAAAACAACTCAAAAATTTTGTTTTTCATCAATTTTAATTATTAGGGATATAAAAAAAATTATTTATCTTACAAAAATTATTTTTAACTGGTTCCATTTGGTGTGTGTATGTGGTTATTAATTTTTTTAATTTTATTTATTTATTTATTTTTTGCAGAGCTGTGTTTGATAATGCTGCATCACTTATTTTTTTTAATTTTTATTCAAAACAATTTTAAAATTTAGGAATAGTTTATAAATATATAATTTCAATCCTAAAATTTAAAATTCAATAAGTCTAAACTATCTAATATGATTACTGATTACAGTACATATTTCACACGTGTATAATTTTGAAATATTAAAGGAGAGAATTTTATTAATTTCAAATAGGCAATTTATGTGAGACTTTAAGTTTGTTTTATTGCACATAAAAATTTTTCCTTTTAAAAATTCACAAGAAGATAAAGTTTTAAATTGGTCTCAAATTCCACTTTACAAGTTTATTTTTTATATTGAAATGCAATTTTAATGCTTTGCGAATTTTCTGAAACAATTGATCTTTTAATTTTGATGCTTTATAATATTAGTATGTTATATCCTATTTTTTTTATCTAGGTTAAATTCAGATTTTAATTCATAGTTATATCATAGGCATTTAAACATTAATTGTAAAGGCTTAAAGCACAATGATTGAGTATTTTTCAAGAATACATGCAAAACATGGAAGATTTATATAAAAAATTCTGCTATTAAAGTATAAAATTATAAATATATTTTATGTTAGCAAAAACGTTTTATCTTTTGTTAAACGTTTCATGTTGTTTCTTTAGGGAGGAGCAGCAGCGAGAAGGAATACACTGACAGTTCGGACGAGGAGTTCAAGTCCAGTAGATTTGGAAAGAGAGCTACTATTAAGAAACAGTATAATGACTCAGGTAAAAAAAATGTTAATTTAACTATTAAAATTTTCAGCTTATATAAATTCGGACCAGACATTCAGTTTTTTTAGGCTAGATAAAATATATTTTTTTCACACATTTTATAATTTGGTGAATTTTCGGCATTTGTATTTTCTTAATAATATCTGGATGTCTTATTATGTCCAAAAAATCGAGAATACTAAAAATATTTTACAGCATTCTATTTTGGCAACTCTAACTTCTGTCATAATGGGACAATGTAGTTAAAAAACTGTTTGTCTTTAATATACATATATTATTTAAAACTAAAAAATTTAATAATAATTTTTGTATTTAGTTTTAAAAATTATTTATGTTTAATGAATATAATTACGTTCATTCATTAAAGATAAATAATTTTTAAAAATTTTATAAATTTAGTTTTTTCGTGGAGTTTAAAAATTTGGTAGTGTTTTTAACTTTAATTAGGAAGCTATTCATCATTAATAATATAGTTACGTGTATTTTTCCTTATTTAAAATTAAAAAATTCATCAGTATTTTTTAATTTAACTTTAGGAAATTTAAAGTCTGTTTTCTTAATTTCTTAAACTAAATTGGGAACAACTTTGATATACCACCCCCCCCCCCAAAATTAAGCGCCAGATCTGGCACTCCCTACGGACTTTTTAGGGTTGCTGTTTCTTATTTTAGTGTTGCCAATTTAGGTTTTTTCAGCTTTTAGGTTTTTGCTGTTGTCAAATTTAGTGTTTTCTTGTATTTTGTACCATTTTTTGAGTTTTTATTTTTTAAAGTTTTTTTTGTTATTAATTATTTGTATTCAACGAGAATCCATCTTGGCGAGAAAAAAGGCCCAAAAACATGGTATTTTGCTTGGCGAGAAAAAAAGTCGCCAAATTT
Source organism: Latrodectus geometricus (assembly GCA_026290005.1). NCBI lineage: Eukaryota > Metazoa > Arthropoda > Arachnida > Araneae > Theridiidae > Latrodectus > Latrodectus geometricus. The sequence continues at coordinate 25,253 of JAPDSC010034376.1, read as the reverse complement.
CCGATTTGGGGGGTGTTTATCAAAGTAGTTCCCTAAATTGTGAATGTATAAATTTTATATTCATATATTTATGTATATTGATCATTTTATTCATAAAAATATTTATGCCATATATATTTTATTAGCAATTATTTTTTAACTCTTTGGGTACATTTGATGAGTGAGAATCGTCATCTACTTACTTAAATACAAAACAGTCTTCAAATAATACCATATTATCAGTACTCAAAGGGTTAATTACTATTTCTAACTATCAGTGAATTTTAGTAGTTGAAATTCACACAGTTTTCAATCTATTCAAGTTGTGTAAATTACATATAGATAAATTTAAAACGGAAGAAAACAATGAACGTTTGCCATCAGATCATACAGTTTTCAAAAAATATTATATGTACTAAATGAAATTACTGCTGTACATAATGAAAATTCACATTATTTTTAAGAAAATATTGTAGGAAGAATACGAAACGAAAAATATAAATTCAAATTTTCATAGAGATAAGGTAACGCAGGGCAACCAGTGTAATAATGAACACAAAAGCAAACTTGAATATTGAGTGCTTTAATAGTCTCACGGTTGTGTTATATAGAACTACCTATGCAAAACATCGATATTCATAAAAACAAATGATTACTTGATGTATAAGATCAAATGATATTTAAGAAACGAATGATTAATTTATAAATAAGATAACTCTTATTAAGAACTGACATTTATAATATAATTCTGTTGGAAAAATATGTAAATAATTAAAATAAAATCGACTCTATAAGGTTAGTGTCAGATCAGTTTTTTCCAAATTTTAAGAAACTGAAATTAATAATCTTTAATGAGAGAACAATACTTTGCATCTGTAAATAAAAACAAAATGCCATTGTGCGACTTTTTGCTTAGATATTCGCTTATGAAATTGAGATTCATGGCATTGTAATCGAAAATATGTTTGTAAATTTATGTAACTCAGTACTTCATGAGAGAAATATATAATCACTTTATTATTAATTTAAATCTATGTGATTTTTCAATTTTTATTTATTGGTGTCTACTTCTGTTGTTGTCTAAAGGAATTATTAGTTGCAGTTTAAAAAAAAACTGAAGATTTCGCAATGGATATTATTCCTTTTTAAGATAATTAATTCCTAACCCGTATACAATATTAAAAGGAAAAGAATGTATAAAGAACTCATTTACATAAAACGTAACAAAGCAGTTTGTGTGTGGAAAATAGAATATCAAATGCTGCAAATTTTCAATATCAATGCTAGAATCTGTCGATTCAAATAAATGGTTCCTCAAATTTCCCTAATGCAGAAAATTATCTTAGAAAGCAATTTTTTTTTTACAGTTTTCATTCGAATCTTCACAATATACACAAATATAAGTTATTTTTACAGTATTTATCTCTTATATTACTCATCAGAGAGAACGATTCGTTCTAAAAGATCGACTTTAACCTATAATTTAGTTTTTATTCGTACTTATTTCATAAAGAGAAATTTTTAATTTTTTTCCAGAATATTATTTAGTTCTAACTATTCAATATACACAGTATTAATTCATGTCTTTCTGACAACGTAAATTTTTAGTCCTTTTTTTTTAAAGCTTTAAAACTGTTGAATATGTATTATGAAAATTACAAAAAATGAATTTTCTTTTGTTGTTGTTTTTTTTCCTTGATTATCATAAAAGTATCTATTGAATATTCATAAAATTTAGATTTTGATAGAATGGAATATATAATGCTAGATAGTTACGAAAAATTGTTTACAATATCTTCCACAACGATGTAATATTATATATTCCATAGCTATATAACAAAATCTAAATGTTATGAATATTCAATAGATACTTTCATGAAGAACATGCAGAAATTCTGTATTAGAGCAGGTCTTTTCAATTCATGGTGTCCTGATGCAGAATAGTTTTAAGTTTTTCGTGAAAAAAAATTGTATTCATTTCTAAGAATAATGAGTGAATATGTAATTATACTGTGCATCTCATATTTAAAATTCCATAATTCTAAAAATGTTTGTTTTAAGTGTATTTTAAAGTATTATGCCTAATATGAATGCTTCATGAGAACTTTTCTTACAGTTGAAAATACTGATATATCACCTGGAGTCACTCAGACGATATCACCGGCTACAGAAAGTCAAGGGCCCTCCCCCACACATGTGTATTCACCTTCTCCAGATGCCCCCCGGTCGCCCCAACACCAGATGTCTGCCATGGAGCCAAATCGTTCACCTGTTCAAGAAGGTAAGTGAACATATTTTTCATGGCCATGCCATGTTAATTTATTTGTGACTTCATTTGCAATTTAATGTAAGTATTAAAGGTAGAGTTCGGAAACAGTTTACGTTCCCATCATTTAGAAAATTTGCAGGTTCACGAGTTTTTCTCTGTTAATATGTGCGGAATCAAAGGTTTTTCGCGTTTCACTTAATTACTGTGAATATTAACAGCTCTTTTATTATTAAAATTCAAAAGTTAATTGTTGAAAAGTTAATTTTAGCAATTAATTAGGTGATTGTTCAAAATGAATTGTACTAAAGTACTATTGCAAATTTACTGGCTGCCGCATCGATTCTAAAAACGGAATACGCTGACTGAAAAATGGAGATCGTCGTCAGAAAATATTATGTAAAAATAATAAGTGATTGTAAATAAGTAGTAAGCCAATAAAAGAAAAATAATACACTACTGGCCATTAAAATTACTACACCAAGAAGGCGACATGCTACAGACGTGAAATTTGTACTAAAGGAAGAAGGTGCTGTGATATGCAAATGATTAGCTTTTCAGCGCATTCAGACAAAGCAGGCGCCAGTAGCGACACAACATTGTGTTTAAATGAGGAAATTGTTCAACCGGTTCCTCATACACAAATTGCTTTTGAACGTTGTTGCCTGGTGAAAAGTTATTGTGATGCCTCGTGTAAGAAGGAGAAATGCGTACCAGCACGTTTCTGACTTTGATAAAGGTCAAATTGTAGCGTAACGGGATTGCGGTTTATCTTATCGCAGTATTGCTGCTCGCGTCGGTCGAGATCCAATGGCTGTTAGCAGAATATGGAATCAATGGGTTCAGGGCAGTAATACGGAACGCCATGCGGGACCTCAACGGCCACCTATCACTAGCCGCCGAGAAGACAGGCATATTATCCGCATGGCCGTAATGGATCGTGCAACCACGTCACGAGCCGTGAGTCAAGAAACGGGGTCGTTTGGAAGACAACAAGTGTCTGCACAAACAGTTCGAAGACGTTTGCAGCAGCATGGACTCTCAGCTCGGAGACCATGGCTGTGGCTTCCCTTGATGCTGTGTCATAGACAAGAACGCCTTCAATGGTGTGATCAACGACGAACCTGGGCGCACGAATGGCGAGACTTGCACCTGGATTCATCTTTTCAGATGAATCCAGGTTTTGTGTACAGCATCATGATGGTCGCATCCGTGTTTGGCGGCATCGTGGTGAACGCACACTGGCATCGGTCATTCGTCATCGTCATACTGGCCCATCACCTGGCGCGATGGTAGGGGTGCCATTGGATACACGTCTCGGTCACCTCTTGTTCGCATTGACGGTGCTTTGAACAGTGCACATTACATTTCTGGTGTGTTACGACCCGTGGCTCTACCCTTTATTCGAGCCCTGCGAAACCCTACGTTTCAGCAGGATAATGCCCGACCGCATGTTGCCGGTATTGTATGGACCTTCCTTGATACGGAACATGTTCGGCTATTGCCCTGGCCAGCACGTTCTCCAGATCTTTCACCAATAGAAGACGTCTGGTCAATGGTTGCCGAGCGACTGGCTCGTCACCAAACGCCAGTCACTACGGTTGATGAACTGTGGCATCGTGTTGAAGCTGCATGGGCATCTGTACCTGTACATGCAATCCAATCTCTGTTTGACTCAATGCCCAGGCGTATAACTGCTGTTATTACTGCCAGAGGTGGTTGTTCTGGGTACTGATTTTTCAGGATCTATACAGCCAAATTTTTTTAAAATTTAATGACTTGTTATTTCTAGTATAATATATTTGTCCAATAAATATCATTTTGTTATCTGCATTTCTTCCTGGTGTATCAATTTTAATGGCCAGCAGTGTAATTAAATTTCATATTTGAATTTCTTTCTTTTCTTTGATGATATATCAATTACGTTTTGTAGGAAAACATGAAGAAATTAATTTTAAAATAGAATCGAAATAACCTTTTTCGTCCTTTCTTGATCTTGTCACCATTTGAATTTGTATAAATAAGACGATATGTTATCTAATTTTACCCCATTGTCTCTTATTCCTTTATTGGCAAAATCTCATGTTTTTTCAATTGGTCGAGTATAAACACCCGTTTCAGTATTGATATAATTATATTTATACCATATCTACAAAAGGTTCAATAAAGTAGGAAGTGGAGAAATTTAAGACGAAGTGTATAATTGCCAACTCATTGCTTTAGGCACATATGAAATTGGGTTTTCCTATTTGGGGAATCGTATCCCCAAAGTTGGATATGCTTCCAGTAGTTATGTAAGTACAGAGTGGATTAACTTGATTCAATAATTACTAGAAAATAAATAAATAACATTAATTTCCTTAATTGTAGTGTAAATTAAAACAATTTGATTATTTGAAGTATTATTCTTTAGTTAACTGATAATTGATTGAATTATTATCCATAAAACAACGTAAGGCAAAATTTTGTTCTGTCTTTCGAAGTGAATTAATTGCAATCAACATAGGATTAGAGATAATCATAAACAATAGCAATTACGGAGATTTCTGCATACTGTGTGACCACCGTAATTTAAGTCAAGGTCTGAAAAACAGGAACCACAAAGTACATAAAAACAGTTTATCCATCCTGCAAAAAGTAAAGCATATATCTCACCATCACAAAGTATATTTCAAAGGATCCCATGTCAATATCTGCATAAATGAATTGACCGACACTCTTGCAAGGGGAGGACTTGACCATCCTGTCCTTTCCATTTCAGAGATCACATATTTAGAATTATTCTTGATGGAAGAGGCCCAAAATAAAGAAAATTTGTGTTTAATACTTCTGCCTCACAACTGGTGTAAAAACATAAGACCAGGACTTTCTCTGTCTCTTCCTTGTGGCTGGAAGGAAGTTGCCGGTCAGCGCTTAAAAATTATCTTATATTCTGGGTGTAGCAAGAGGTTTCTTCATTGTCAATAGCAGACATCACCTCAACACATCTTGAACTGGAATAATAGGATATCCATAATTGTCCACTTCTTGTATCGGGCATCATTAAAGTCAACGGTTTCATTGATCTGGTGTGAGTGGAAGCTTAGAAACAACAACAAACAACATTTTAATACATTGAATTTTTGATCGCATTAATATGATTCTCTGCATATCGACAAATGCATAATTAACACTGTTATTTTAAATGTATAGAAACGTTGCTGCTACCTCAGCGGAGATAAGTGTGTTAATTGAGTATGCTAAATTTTAGTAGATTGTCTAAGTAATTTCAGAAATTAAATCAGTGTTGGCGTTTTAACGGATCATTATTATCTCTTTCTCTCTCTCTCTCTCTCTCTCTCTCTCTCTCTCTCTCTCATTAATCTGTAAATTATCTTTATAATCTCCAGGATAGTTAATTTTCCTGTTTTCGAGGAAACATAAATCTGCTATACTAAAACCTGCAAATCCTTGAATGTCATCAAAAATTGGATTAATGTTTTTCCTTAGTACATTATAAGTTTTTTTAAAATAAATATTCATACTAAATAGTTATATAATGTTTAATTTCTATTTGAGGCTTATTGACATCGTTTCATGCAGACAAATGCCACATACTTTCTCGGCATGTGATACTAATGATAATAAAATGTGTTGAATATTATTTATTAAAGTAAGTTTTCTAAAATTACGCTTGTAATTTAGATTTTCTCCAAACTATGCTAAACTAGCTTAGAACCACCTAAGTCGTCAGTATTATCGGTAAATATTCTTGGATTTCTACAGTGTCAGTGGTTTGTTTAATAGAATTGGCATACCAAAATGTCCCAGATGTAATTTTTTCTGCAACCTTATTCCAAGAATAATGATTTATTTTGTCAAGTTAATTTCAGAAAAGAGTCCTCAGTCTAATTGAGAAGAAATGATCCCTCCTCTTTCCTTTTAAAAGGTACTTTGAATATTGAAGCAATTGATTATACTTTGATGCATGCATGTGCTGTATGACGGCGGTTAGATTAGGCAGGAGAAATTTCACAGGAATTATTTAAAAATTCACAGTGATTTTTCAACACCAAATGGGTAATAATTCGTAGAATTCAAGATCGTCCAATAAAAACGTTCCGAATTCCTTAAACATTTCTTCTTCTTTTTTTTTTATATTCTATTTTTCATTATTTAATTTTTTAAAATAAAATTTTAAAAAAATAAATAATAATAAAAAAAGAATAAATGTGAAGAAAAGGTTTATGAAAATGAGCTGAAAAAAAAATAGATTTTTAGAAAATTTAGTGCGTAAAAGACAATTAAAATTATCATTTCCTCTTTGACACCAGTTTAAGAGCAGCAACTGGTTTGTAGCATCATAAATGTCCCATAATTAGAACCTGTAAACAAGCGTGTAATATAGTAATTTAATTTGAAATCAAAAATGTATAAATGTACTTTTCATTTTCGATTCTTCGTCACTAACTGTTCCAAACAATTTTTTTTATTATACTAAGAAATTTCACTCTTATTTTGATTATTATAAATTTAAGTTCTCTTTAAAGAATATTATATGCAAATCTCCAGTCGAGATTAAATTTTGTCTTAAAAATACATCTACACTTATAAGAATTTTTTGAATTTATAAAAACAAAGATAACAGTTACAATTTATTATCTTTGAAAACATTATTTAAAAATAAAACAATCTGACAAAAGTATTTTGACGAGGAAAATGCATAAACAATTATAAACTAATAGAATTATTTAACTGCAGAAACAAAAAATAGTTTAGGAAATAAAATTAAACATTAATTTAATTTACTATAGTTGGTTTTATTGAATTAAATTTTGAAATAAATTATTTTCTATATTGAAATAAAACTTATAATTGTCAGAAAGTTAAAAAACACTAAAAACTTCCTCGGTGCTACAGGAACTCAAATCGAATAACATTCCAAACTTTTCCAAATTAGAATTATAGTTGTCAGGCTTTAGATAGGGTTTTCACTATTCAAAACTTCCAGAAATACTTCATAAATGTCCTTAGTGTTGCCATTAAGAATAAAAATTTCGAGAATATTACACCATGGTATGAATTTAATCAACATTCTTCCTCTACTTAAGTTTTGTGTCAAAAGAAAAGCAGAGGAATTTTTATCAAAATGCACTTCACGTTTGCCATAATTTTATTAAAATCGTAATTGAAGTACTTTTGACTGTCTGTTGTGGAATAAATGTAGTTTTTGCTTAAAAGCATTAATATTCCGTTCAAATTCCGCTCATTTCTCTCGCCAAATATTACAGTGAAAAAAGAATCTGCAAAGATTTTTGTGGAGAGATTATTTTTTTAAATTTTATCTGCTAAAATCAATTTTAAATTTCTCGTGATGAAAATATTAATTTTTTACGCAAGATTTTGCGTAGAATTCTTGACTGATTCCGATATTTAGAGAATCATTGAATTGAAATTTTTGCATTGATTTTGATACACTAACTGAAATTAAATAGTTTCAATAGATTTGGAGAGAAAAAGATTAATTTCTGTCGTAAGTAATAAACGTCAGTCACACCCACCTCACTGACAAAACATTATTATATATAATATTATATATATTTATATTATATATATATTATTATATATAAAAACATTATTAAGGTTTCATTATTATATATGAAATTAAGTACTTATAATATATTAAACGCGGCTATTTCTCCATAAAAATGAGATTCCCGAATTGAAATCGTCAAAATTAATTTTAATTATACTTACATGTTTCATGTATTCTGGAAATAAATTCAAACCTCCGGAAATGTTTTATAGGCTATTATATAGCTACAGAGGAAATGTTGAGTCTTGGTTTTCAAAAATTTCATTAATCTGATAATGTAGTTTTTTTTTTTTTTTTTTTTTTTTTTTTTTTTTTGTCATCATATATTCCTAAAAATTTAAATTTATAAGTTTTAAGAATTAAATATGCTTCCATGCTGTCTGAAATCCTTCGGAAACATATCTTATTAATGAAATATCTATTAAAAATATTTCAAATTCAGAAAATTAATTGTTAAAAAAATATATATAAAAATCAGAATCTTATATTTTAAATTTGATGGTAAACATGAAATTTTAAAAAAAGAACTTTTGTGATGCCTTAATTTACATAATATTCAAAAATGTCATACTTGTTTACAATTTAAGTTCTTCTAATTTGGAATTTTCTTAGTATGATAAAAATTTTGGGGTCCTATATATAATCCTGTCAAAAAATTTGTCTCGATTTAATATTTTAAAAACAATTTCTGTAGTATATTTTATTAACGGAAGAATAGAAACAAAAAGATCCATGAAATATTGAGACTTTTACGAGAGTGTGGAACACGCACACACTAAATACCATTATCCTAAAACAATATCATTAGAATACATGTCATTACCAATCTAAGATATATATATATATAATATATATATATATATATATATTGATCTTAATTATAAACTTCTCCCTCCAAGAAACAAATAGCATTTTATATCATATGTGTGGTGGGTATGCAAATTTGGTTTAGTATTTAATATTGTCTCAACCAAATGTATTGAGAAAGACTTTTGCCATTTTTAAATAATTTAATTGCTTCATTTTGAATTTCATAAGACGTTGATGTTATATCTGTAAAGGAATTTTAAATTTATATTTGCAAATTATTTCCTTGTGATAATTTATAATACTGTAGTTATTCTACTATGAAAACTTTTTCTCATTTGTTTCTAGAAATAATGAAAGTGTAATCCAAAAATCGTAAAATACTCATTAAAATCGTCCACATAATAGAATGATTTAAGAAATGTCATAAGAAGAGAGTTTTCAATTGATTTGAGATTTCATAATCAACAGTCTAACAGCCATTTGGATTTGTTGGATTCTTTAATATCTATTGCATGTTTACGTGTCAAATCCGGGAAATTCTCAAGTATTTAAATGTGCATGCAGTAAACAAACGTACCATCTATCTTCCATTAAGTAACAGAGGCTAGTTTTGAACCAAAGACAGTCCGCTCTGGAGAACACAATTCGATCCTCAAATCAATGTGAGCTTTTTGCAATCGTTTTGGTACTGAAAAGGATAAAAATCCTTATTAAAGTTAGTTAAAAGGTATTTTAACATTGACTGATACGTATCTTTTGAAATTATTTTTCATAAACAGACTGTCGTATTCATGTGTCACATCGAAATGAATTCTGAAAACTTCCAAGCACTTAATCCTACTGCTTTACTTCTACATTTCCTTTTTTTGTGTGGATAGACAGCCTTATAGTTGAAAGCATTTAAGGAATATAATATCCAATTTGTATTGGCTTTTGTAAGGAAATTTCATAGATAATGAACCGTATACTTATGTTGCAAGGGAACCTTCCTTGCAATCGTTTATTGAAGCATTGGGGACAATAATTCAATTTACTTGTTAATTTCTCTTTTAATTTTCAATTCCCATCAATTTAAAGATATGAGATGTTCAATTATAATCGATTAACACTCTGAATTACTTAATAAAAGTGCGCAGATGAGAGATCTATTTACACTTTATGCTTAAACAGATACATAGCTATTTTTTTAATGTTATTTTTTTTAATTAGATACATAATTATTTTCTTATTTTTTATTAAACACATATATATTTTGCTATTTTATTTTTTATAGGTAGTGCATTTTTTCATTAGTAATAAAAGATACTGCTCATAAAAATGTTATTATTTTATTAGTATATTCTTTTGACTAACTTATATTTTGGCATAGTATGTTAATTTATTTAATCAATGTTTCTAATACTCAGTACATTCAGATATACATGTGCATTTAATAGTATCAAATTCAAGCACTTCTATTGAAAATTGTGCAGTTTGTATTTATAAATGCCAATTGGACTTTGGGCATTGCTTAAATGAAACAGTACATAGCGATGTAGTTCCTTAGAGAATTAAATAAAGTTTATTAAATACGGTTAGTTTAGGAATTAGTTTATTAAAAATGCATTGTATTGCGAGTTTAATTTAATATAAATCTATTTATATTTTTATAAGTATGTCTAGGGAAAGGATTACCTTCCAGTGAATTCCCAGGCATTCTGACATTTTTGGAAATGAGCAGGCTATAATTCTAAAGCGTGATCTCTCATGTCACAACCTCTCCTTTGCCTCTGCTTAACATCAAAGGAATCCTTTACAATAAATTAAAAACATAATAATAATAGAGTCTCCGTGTATAGAGATGCAGCTGTGGGTAAAGGGGGAGTGTCTTGCTCAGCAAAAAAATAGTAAAGCCCCCAGTTCCCTACCTTGATCTGTTGGAGTTGTTTGCTTTCGTTTGCTTACTGGACAAGACTATTTGCAGAAACATTTATATCTTATTAGAGGCACGGATTCGATCGGTTGACTTCTGTGCCACCAGGAAGTATGGATGATGACCACCTCAGTCATTGACCCATTGTCTTAAAGTTTCTTGAAGACAACTCTGTGGACGCTAATTTTAATTCTTTTTATTCTTCATCTTCATATTATTGAGCTGCTCGTCAACTAATGGCAGAGTTGTTAAAGATAGATATAGGATAAAAAAAATTTATTAGTGAAATGCTTAAAACAATATTTTTTCAAAATTTCATCATTCAATGTTATTTTTCCAATCCTAAAAAGTCTATTTCTTTAATTGCAATCTCCGCCTTTAATCTATTCCCTCTTGTACCATTTTCCAAAAGTGGACTGATCAAAATATTTGAATGAAATCCCATAACGTTGTTATTTTTACAGTCTTAATTTATTAGTGAATTATCTTTACTTCAAAATCGCAATTTTGATTCTATTAAACTCACATGAAATATTTGTGTTTAGATATTCAGATATTAATTACAAAAATAAATATTAGCAATCTAGTAATTATTCTCCTAGATTTTATATATAATGGCTATTTTTATAAATATCTTTATACCTTGAAAATTTTTATTCTATTTCTTTTATTCGTTTCATATGAAACTAATATCTTTGATTTTTTTTATTTTTATATCTTTGATTTTTATATCTTTGATTTTTTATCGTTTTCTTTAATTTTTATTATCTATATTATGTATAGATAAAAAATCTTATGTCTTTGACTTTTTAGAGTTTTATATCGTATTCCCTCTGAAGCTTTTCATGAATGTGTATAACTCTTATAAAAATAATTAAAGTAATAACACAAACTGGGAATATTAAAAAAAAATAAATTTTAAAATAATTTTAATAATTTCTAAAAGTTTTGGGAAAAAAAGTCAGTTGTTGCATTATAATTTTTGAATGTTAAATTCATATCAGACAGCAATGAACTTTATAAAAATTTAAGTTTTTTCTGGTTGCTCATAAATTTTTTGTACTGTTTTTTTAAAGTGATCCTCTACGATGACACATTTCACTATTCGAGATCTTGATTGATTTTTTGGTGCTCTCAACAGTTTCCTTTAAAAAAAAATATTTCTTCCATTTCTCGAAAGGATCTGTGAGGGAAAAGAGGAGTATTTATGATCGAGAAAGAATTTTCCCTTTTTTTTCTGTTTGCAAGTACTCTATCTGAAAAGTATACAAGACAGCGCATATGCTTTCAAATAAAAGTTTTTTTTTTTTTATTGAAACATCTGTAAGACTTGCACAACTTCTGAGTGCATCATCTATTTCCTCATTCTACTGTTTCGTCTGAATAAACATGCTTTTTGTTCGAGAGATTCGAATACTGTGCAATAGAAATTTACATAGATTCTACAAATCTTTCTCAACATGCAGTATCGTAAAAAGAAGTGGAATTTATCACTCTTTGAAAACAAGTTTTTTAATCCCTAGTTAATTTTTCCCACTATTTCTTGACATCTAATTTAAGTTTATAGTTTTTCCTTTTAAACTGTCATATTTAATGTTGAACTTGGAAAAAAAATTTCAATCGTTTGCCATAGTGTTGAACTGTACGATGACAGAAACGCATTACTTCCAGAATTAAAATGGATAAACTTTCATTTCTATTGTTATAGTATTAAAATCATTGAACTTGGTGCTACACCTTAAAATAGATAATAAAAATGTAATGATATAGCAATTTCTTTTTTATTTTCTACCTGAAGTTTAAAAATGGTTTGAGTAATTTTAAATTTCTTAATAAATAAATTTTTAAAAGAAAAATAAATTATCTTTTCTGAAATCATTGAACTTGGCTCCTCACTATTTAAAAAATAAATTATTAAAGTGTGTAAATTAAAAAGTTTTTCGTTTTCCACGCGATGCTTAAAAAGTAGAAATATTTAATTTACTTAATACATGAAAGATAAGACTTACGTTAAATAAAGAAAATAATACTTTTTTTCATTACATATTAAAGTTTTATGATAAATTTTCATTAAAATTTAAAATCAATTAAAATTTTAAAACAATTTAAAAATGCGAATTTCATGTTGTCAGCTATGCTATAAATAAAATTTCTCCATTGAAACTCATTTATAGTAAAACAACTATTAATTTTGCTGAATAATCTAATTTTTAACAGAAGAATTTTTTGAAGGGACATTATATATAATAAATATACTTCAAGTTTTAAGCCATAAATGATTCTTAGTTGCATTTTTTGGCATTTAATTCTTGCATTTAACTGCGTGATAATGAGAACTCATCTTTAAGTGTAGTATACACATATACAAAATAATAGCATAAAAATGGGAAAAATTTACTTAAAATCAATATTGAAAACAAAATGGACATAATTTTGTAAGGAAATATAGCAGTTAATATTTAGCATAATGTTAAGAGCAAATTCTCAAATTTAAAGTATATTCTATAGTAAATAACAGAAAGTTAGAATGTGATATATAAAGACAAAATTCTACAATATTTTTAATCAAAAAGCTTCTTCCTAATAAAAATGCATTTTTGAAAGGCTCCATTAACGTAAACAATCAATTGTTTTCGCGTGATTTATTTTTCCGCCAAAGGATCTATTGCTGGCATTGATCCAAAGAATTGCGATGAATAAAATACATGCCTTGGCGGCTTATAAAGGAGTTTTTTTTTTTTTTTTTTTTTTTTTTTTTTTTTCCCCAATAAAGAGAACCCCTAAAAACGGAAAGAAAAGGGTAAGAAGCAGGTTACAAAGGAAATAATAATTGAAACGAAACATTGGAATGGAAATTTAAAAAAGTGCTTAGTGAGCAAATAAAGATATTAAGCGTTATGTATCGAGAATTTCAAGTATTAAAAATGGCAGCCAAATGGAAAATTATGTTTGAAAACTCATCTTTGATGTTTCATCATCAAGTATTTCTAACATGCATTTTATCACCAAGAGGGAGCAGTTTTCAATGAAGTTTAAATGTTTCTATTGAAATGAATTTTTTTTTTTTTTTTTTGTCCAGTATAAAAATACAACAGATTAAATCCAATAAAAATATTTTTTTATTTCATTGTATATCAACTGGCATGTTCTAAACAGACACTAATTTTATCTAAACATTTATTTAATTGTAAAAAACAAAAAAATCTAAAGGATTTTAGATGTTAAAGTTGAAAAGCAGTTTGTCATTCAAAGCATTCTTTTATTTTATCTTTATTTAATATAAGAAATCCTTTGATTTCAATTTTGTATTTATTAATTTGAATTATTAATTATGTTTGATTAATTGGTTATATGCATTGAAATATGCATATTTAATTTTTAAACTCACTTTCTAAGCTAGAACAATCTTTATCGAAAAGCGAATGAATTTTTTTTAGCAGAAATGTTTCTAAAAATAAATTATTTTTATGTATTCACATTTATTATGTGTACACAATTGATTTGTAATAAAATTATGTATTCCAAGATTATAACAGATTGTAAGAAATTAACCGCCAATTCGGCATAATTTATTCTCCCGTATTTGGCTCTTCCAAATGCGTATACACGAGGAAAAAATAAAAATGTATTTAATTTTACAACTTCCTCTATTAATTGCCATGAGATATATTTATTTTATGCTTATACTTATACTGGTATTAAATTAATTGCGCAGCTGTCAGTGTTCTGTCTGTTGCCATAGAAATCTGTTTTATTTCCGATAGGGGGAGCTAGAAGAAAGGCACCATCTTTGGCTTTATTGAACGCCTTAGAAATAAAAGTTTAACCCCCTAAATATAGCCAATTCATATACCTAAATCCCCATTTGAAATGAACAGCTCTTGTTACTATAGCAACCACCACTAGCAAGACTGCTTGGCGTGAGCTACTCCTGTGGAGATAGATTGTAATTATTCGAGTGCACAACTTCAGCGTAGCACTAAACGGAAAACTAAATACTTTATAATATTAGGTTGGGGAAAAAGTAATCCATTCTTTTTTCGGTAGACGTCTGTAGTGATTGCTATCTCATGAGGTATCTATCAAACAATTTCAAATTTATGCTCGTTGGAAAGGTGACATTTGACACTAAAATATCCTCTTGCGGTGTTTTGTTTGATTAATTCAGTTACGAGTACAAGGTTTTAAAAACGGAAGACAACAAACAGAAAATTCGATACATTTTAGTTTTTCTTTTATAATGGCGAAAATACTAACCAGGTGGCTAAAATTGTGAAAGGTGTTTATCGTCCTATATAAGACTGTAAAAACCAGTTACGTACAATTTTTGTTTCGTCGATTCCGTTTGGGTATTTGGATGCTAAAGATGCACCTCGCATGGATACAGCATCGTCGAGAATGTCTATAAAATATCAAAAATTATCAAACTTGACAGCATGTCACCAGTCGTAGTTTTGCACAAGACCTAAAAATCTACATGAAAGCTGTTTTAAACCTTTTTACAAAGCGAATCTGAAAGAAGTTACAAAAAGTTCAAGTAAAAATAATCGATTTCTTTTTCCCCAACTTAATATCAAAAAAGTGAAAATAATGTATCGCTGATTATTATGCTTTAGCAATACGGCCTATACACATACACACATTTCTACAGTGACGTTATTATAATTCAACAAATTTCAGTTGAAAAGTGCATTTGATTAGATGATTAAAAAAATATTTTTGCATCTTTGTGAAAAATATCTCTAACTGAAATTACTAAATCTATCTTCATCATTCACAATTGATAATATATTCTCATCATATTTTTATTGATATATAATTTTCATTTTTATTGATATATAACATTCATGTATTGATATATAATTTTTCAGGATTCTCTCCTTATTCCAAAGATTCTAAACGAGTAGACGAGGAACGTATCCAGACACCCACTTCCACAGCCAGTCACTGGTACAAGCCAAACGTCAGAAGCCAAGCACCGGAACAGGAAGATTATCCAGAGAGGACCTATCGGGGTCACGTGAGAAAGGTGATTGTAGCTTATTACTCATTCTGTGGAGACTGTTGCCATAGGTGGTTGTAATATAAAATACATAAACCACGTGAGAGATTAGTATGCAACATAATAAAAGTTTCGACTTTGGTGGTTGTAAAAAGTATAATAATATACATAATTTGCTTTTTCTTTGTATATGTATAATAGTTTAAAAGAATTACCATTTAAAGCAAAGTTTCTATTAGTAAAATTAGCTTTTGGTACTCAAATCGCAATACAAAGATCAAATATAGAATACAAGTGAGTACGTAAAATATCAGTTGTGGGCTATTTTATAATTGAAACGCCATACATCACAAAACACAAAAATATACAATTGTTTTTATATATATATTAGAAAAACTTCACCATATTAACAGTCTGGAAGGCTTAATTGATGTACCTTCTAAAGAGCTTAGTTTAAAAGCGATTAAATCCTCCGGATAAAAAGCAAATTTCCATTTTATAAGTTTGTGTCTTAAGCGTATTTTGAATAATCGTTATTTTGAGAAGATTTCGTACAGATAGTGTATCACCTACACTGGTCGCAACAGTGGAATTCTGAAATGTTGCTAAGCACTCTGCTCAACAGATTTAGAATTCAAAATCCATCTCGCAATGTTCTACAGTTTTCAGAATAAAACCCAGTCTAGAAAATCATATAACAATTAAAATGAGCTAATTGACTGTGTCTAGATTAAAAAATTAGTGTTCGTTTTTTTTAACTTCCTTCGATTTTTTTTAACTTTCCACCATTTAGACAACCGTGCTCTTAGATTACAAGAGATTTGATAATTTGTGAAAGTTAACTTTTAATCTATTTGTACAATGCAGTTCAAAAAGAAAATTGTATACATATTCAATTGTATAAAGATTTTCAACGACTATACAAGCTTTCGGCAAAATGTCAATGTTTTCTAGCCAAACATCTCGCTGTCGTTAACTATTTCTATAATTAAATATAAGAAAAAATAATGGTGAATGAATTATCATCTTTAATGATTTGCGAAACAGAAATCACCCTTTAACTGAATAAGTGCAGTTCCCTTCTGTGATATCAACATGAAAACTGTAAAAACAATTCTTAAATTGAAAAACAGGAATTAAATAAAGCTTGACATAATTCGTCTGTGGAAAAAACGCTATTAAAATATTATCACCAAATTAACAACAGCATTTCTTCTAAAATGGAAATGCAGATAGCTGTGGGCTTCATCGCATACCATTTCTATTTCATAATTAAAACCCTTATACAACGGAACTTTTTCAACTGGATCTTATATACAGGAAGTAGACCTAGAAATGGAAACAGCTGGCTATAGTGTATATGAACTTCAAACAATTATAGAATTCACCAGACTTCTTTAGATACCATAAATAATAACGAATAACACATCAGTGTTGTTAACAGTCTGTCAAACATCATAAAAAATAGATGTCTTAATTAAATATGATTAGATTGTGTTGAATTTTGGCGTTTATCACAAATTGCGAGTCAAAAGCATATTAGTGTGTCATTCAACGGTCATTTTTTTTTTCACGATAGTTAATTAGACCTGTAAGTGCAGTACAAATTGAATTGCGAATCACTACAAACATTCCTACCCAAGGTATTGAATCCATGCATAATCGAAGGTCAGAGCGTTAATTATTCGACTACTATCTCAGATTTAAAAGAGAAGTTACTGTTGTAGCACCAGCATGCTTCTTTGTACCTATCTCTGAGTTGGGTTTTACCAGTTAAATAGAATTCAAAAGAGAAATTCTTGACAGTGCCAACTAATGAAAGAAATTCTATCGGGCCATTTGTGAGCCTTTGATATTGTATATTTGAGACAATGTAATGGATAGCCCCTGTGTCTGAAAATTGACATTTGAATTTTCATTATTAGGACCATTCGGAAAGAATTTTCATAGATTAGGAGTGTTTTTCTTTTTTTTTTTTTTTTTTTTTTTTTTCACAAGAAGAAAAATTGGGTAGTATTGCATTCGGGCACATTTTTTGGAAATTGAAACCTCCTTGAAAATCCTTAAACATTTACCCTGACAAACAAACGTGGAGAAATCAGAAACGCAACATTCATTTACCGTACCGTTTTTCAACAGTTAATAACAATTACTATAGCCTTGATATGTTTCTACGTGAAAAATAAATTGTTTCTATTGGAGATAAAAAAAATAAACTCTGAACTAAACATATAATTTTTTTTTGCAAACTTATGGATAAATAAGTTGCCTCCTGTGCAAGCTGCCAAGCCTTGATGCGCATACCGGCTGATCAGTATGGTTTAACACCTTAGATCACCATTGCAAGAATTAGAAAGGATAAAAAATGTAAATTTAGAATTTTAATTAACGATTTAGATCAACAGGTGTTTGTTAGCTTTCTCAAAATTATATGGAAAATATGTGCAGGGGCAGCACCATTTGCAAAACAGGAAATCCATGTCCTTTTACCTAGTTAATTATGACCAGTAGTAATTTAAAATCGGCCACTACATCACGTCGTGGATGTTCTTGCAAACAAGCCATGTCATCAATTTCTCAGTGCTTCGACTGAATTTCACCTACTATTTTCAACTGGTGTCTTTGTCTAACAATTCTTTTATGTTTAGTTTTATGATGTTGTATGGCATATCTGAATGTTTTGGTTGTATAATCGTTGAATCTTATTTTCAAAGATGTTACTGTGACCAGGAATCTAGTGTATTACAATTTTCTTATTTTTCTCGAGTAGGCATCGCTGTGGGATATATTCTCGACACTGAAGAACTGCTGAGATAGGAGTTTGTAGGTGGCCAACAGCTTCTATCTGTGCTCTTGAGTCTGACAACAAGATACCATTTTCAAATTTAAAATTATGGCCAATAATTGTTTCAGGGCAATTTCAAAAGCTGGTGTATCTGGTGAATTTGTGGTGTACCCTGGAAACGTTTTTACAGTGAAATAGTCTATACTTTCGGCGCCTTCGATAATAAATAATTTTATTAATATAATATTATATCAGCTAATTTTTTTTTATTTTGTGCAATAAAATTTTTTAAATCAGAGTCACATAAGGGAAAGACATTTGTTGAAATCCCTTTTAAATCGTTTTAATTTTCCAGCTTCCCTTTTTTATTATTTATGCTAACTGTAACCCAACTGAGTTAAAAAAAAAGGGATATATTTTTTAATTAATTTATTTCTTATTTATTGCATGTATATTAGCATCTACTTATTTTTGCCAATTAAAACCGATAAAACCCGATAACTATTCGCTTTTTTTAACCAAATTCATTGAGTAGTACGCATTTGTAAGCACGAAGACCTAACACACTAAAACTTAATAAAGTTTAATATGCATGTGGACTGACACCACAGAAAGATCATCAATGCATTAAGCATCGTATCTGATATCTTTATTATTTTATAACTTATCAAGGCTCAGTTTAAAATTCATTTCCAAACCCATTTAAGAAGAATTTGTAGAGTAAAATTACCTGAACTAGATATTTCATAAGGACTTTTTAAGATCAGAACAACAAAGAAATTTAAAATGTCAGATTTCAAAAATTAAGACAAAGATTGTTGAAATATCACAAGCGAGCGCGATTGAAGAGAGCAAAAATTCTCATAATCTGGGATCCAAAGTGAAAAACATGCTTACGAACAAATATTAATTTAAATGGCTTGAAAGCCATGAATGAGAGAGAGAGAGAGATTACAGTAAGAAACACTGATGATAAATAACAATATGATTGTGCTGAGAACTTTAATATCTGTTGTTAAATATAACCTACTACGCAAGTTTCTGGCAACAGTTTCTTCTATAAAAACGTTTTATGAACTTTGAATTAGTTCTAAGATGGATTGGGTATTCAAATAAAGCTATGTTGATTGCTATGGATTAAAAACTGTGAAACTGTAGAGTACCCTTTAATATTTTTTTAATTAGAAGGTATAATTTTATAACTATTATTTTTAAAAGAGAATTTTTAAAAAATATATGTATATTGCAGTTTTATTATTTCTAATTGAAAAATTACCTAAAAATGCTAAGTTGTATTTTAAATTTATTTATTTATGTAAAATTAAATTTGATATTAATGCAGTTTATCAAATCAAACTGTTAAAATAAGTTAATACTTATAATTTTGTAACATACAATAAATTTTAAATGTAAAAAAAACATGGTAATGAATAATATTAATAAAATTTGTTTCTTTTCTTTTGGTATACTTAGCATTTATTAAAAAAAAATTAGTATTATTTAAGTCTTCTTATTGTATTTTAATAAATTTATTTACAAAAAACATATATTTGTTATAGTTTAAAATTTATGTAATCAATTTCATTTCCTCATTAAATAAGATTTAATTACTCCTTTATTATTGAAATATCTTATTTTATTGTCATCATAAAATAATTTTAATACATATAAAGTTTTTTTTTTACAGCTTTTACTCAGATATTGAAAATTAACTTGTGGTTGTCACTTAACTATCAATGTAACAAATGTATCTGTTGCACCAAATGCATTTGTTACATTCAAATATAAGTATCTGCTGACGTGAAAATGTTTCTCTCCATTTTCAGGAGTCGCAGCATTCCTCCTTGAATCGCCATCGCTCCCCGGCTACGAACAGGAATGGGGAGAATCCCGAGGAGAAACCCTCTCCGGAAGAATCCAGTAAGAAGCGAAATTTATTCCACAGAAGAAAGAAACGTAAAAAATAGAATTGCTAGTCTTTAAATTTAAAGATGGGGGAAATCCACCGCAGTGAAATTCTCTTTTACGGTCTCGTTTTTTATCTTCTGAGATATATCAGTTTTTAGGTGTTTATTTATGGTTGGAGATATATTAGTTAAAGTGACAAATATCAAAAATAGTAGAAAATGATTTTAAAAATTGTATGCATATTTTCGTAAAAAAATTTTTTTAATGTTTTATGAAAAATAATGTGTAAAATTTCGATCCCTTTTGTTTCCAAAACATATGCTTACATTCATAAATTTTATTTACTATCAACAATGATAAAAAAAAATTAAGGTTAAATTGTAATTTGGGTCCCCTTTTTAGCTAACTTGGCGATAAACGCGCCAAATGTGGTAATCTGGAAGTTTTTTATCCTTAATGCTCTATTTATGGCAACCTGTGGAGGAGAGAATTTGAAGAGCTTTTTCGAGCATGCTCATTAGTTACTCTTTTGTTTTAACCTTTTTATTGGTCGCTAATTAGTTTCACTTTGAAATAGAGGTATAATTTTTGCCGTGGCAATGGCGTTTTATAAAACGAGCCAAGCAGGAGACCAAAAACACATCTTCACCAAAATTAAATGCACTCAGTAGAGACTATAATTACTGTAGCAAGATTTGACCAACCAAAGTATTTGAGAGATCTAATCTCATTGACCACTTATAGTTCCAGTTATTGAGAACATAATGCTTCTTACATGGTTTCAGACAACATAACACATAGGGGTGTAATATGTCATTTTGAATGTTCTTGGTTGGTAAACGCCATGCATGCAACAAGCATTCAGCTTTTATTTAATCTTAGAACAAACGTATCCATTGAAATAAAAGAAATTTACGCATTTATTTTTGGACACTGAATTACAATTGTATTTGCTATGCTTTATTTATTTATTTATTTTGTTTTATTGGTTTCATTGGTATATTCAACGCACTCTATAAAAATGTAATAGCGAATTCAAGAAAGAAAAAAAAGGTGAGATGTTCAGAAAAGTGATTACGTAGTTATTTATTTTTAAAAATAAGAAATTTTCATACAAAATAATTGAATTTTAATGTAATCTGTAGTTATAGAACTACCTCTCTAATTGCAAAAACTACATTAATGATGCTGACATGTATGTATTTAGTGAATTAGGCATGCTCACAACTGCTTGGTCGTGCGCATAACACACTTATTAACTGTTTTATAAAACAATGGATGTCTAAGAAAAAACAATTAACTGAGTCTACTCATGATATGTAATTCTTCCTATTAGCTACTTGAATTGTGGATTCTTACATT
Organism: Latrodectus geometricus; assembly: GCA_026290005.1. NCBI lineage: Eukaryota > Metazoa > Arthropoda > Arachnida > Araneae > Theridiidae > Latrodectus > Latrodectus geometricus. The sequence continues at coordinate 3,654 of JAPDSC010034376.1, read as the reverse complement.
GATTTCGAGATCTAAAATCATTTAGACTTCGACCAATCAGAATGCTTTTATTTTCTAGAATTTTATGTGTGGTTGAAATACTTTTATTAATAAACTTATTTGGCTATAAAAAAAAATAAATCATAGCATTACTTCAATTAAAATATTAAAAATATCCACTTCTTTAAATGCATTTTATTTTCTTTGAAGAAATATTTCTATAATTGAAATAGGGGATGTTAATTTTCCAATGAAATTTTCACCAAAATCTTTAAAGAAATTTCTGGATATTTGATTTTCTGTTGTGTTCAATGCTTCTGAAATGTTTTAAGATATATCGAGATCACATTCAATAACGCTATCTACCTCCTTTATCAAAACAGTTTTAGTTTAAAAGTCAGGAAACTCATTCATATTGAGTGAATCCATTTTCTGTATTCAAACATTCCTCAATGTCCTGTTTTATCATACTGAAATGTATATCAGTGCATATTATTTTATAAATTTCAAATTATTTTTTAATTAATTAAAAAATTCTCCTTCGAAGCAGCCCAGTGCTTCGAAAAAGAATTTTTTCTAAAAAAAAAAAAAAAAAAAAAAAAAAAAAAAAAAAAAATTCCAAGTGAAATTGAATTTAATTTACTGCCTGAAAATGGTTTTAACCTACAATTGTGATTTTATATTTTAAATGTTAATTGGGACATTTCTATTAATGTGCACTAATACTGTGAAGGATATTTTATTCCTTGTTCATTTAATTTAAAATTTTAATCTTTTGGAAAAAAGTCCTCTTAGAGTAATTTTATCCCTTTTTACTAGGGAAAGTACCTTAGAATAGAAAATTATTAAAAGTTTAAAAGCTCCCGAATGATTATTAATATTTACTGTTTGGATTATTTCGAATACCCTATTCATTAGAACCAATGATATTCTTATTTTTAATTCACTAAAATTACATATTTTGTTCCCTTGTGTACTCATTATATTGAAAATTTTATTTTATTGACACTTTTCATAAAGTTCTTAGCGATTACCTGGTTTTTACAAGGCTGATATTTCCCTTTCAGTGGATGGATAATCAGTATTATTCGTTTTAAGAAAATTTTCATCTTACGTAAATTACTAAGAACTAACCAAAATCTTAAATTTATTGTAACAAATTTATTTCATTGTTTTGGATCCTTTGAAAATTTTTCTTTTTAAGCATCTGATAACTAACTAAATTATTTTTTCCAAATATTTGGTTGTTTAGGTGCTTATTTATAATAAATCTCCCAATTAATGTCGCATTTCAGTTTTCATGCTCTTTTCAACAGTTCTAAGATTTAATTTGAGAACATGTGTACTGTGATTCAGAATTTATTTTAAATACATTCCTGCCCTATCTGCCCTCGAAGATAAAAGTAAAAATGGTGTAAAAAAAAAAAAAAAAAAACCCAAATAATTCTTGTTTGTTGTTCACCAATCCAAGTTTATCATTTGCCGCCCATTTTTTAATAAAAATCACATTTTAAATAGATGATTAAAATGTTCATAAGCCTTTTTCGATTAAAAATCAATGTAATTTTGTTTTATTATACCTTATTTTAAAAAGCACGAAAAAGTTGGACACTTTTAATACAATCGTGAAAAGTGAATCTGAAATATCAGGAATGATAAACTATTATCGATTAATAGTATGGTTTTTTTTTTCCAATGACGGGCACTTGGGTGATTAACCCTTTTTTAGCCACAACAAGGTCGGAAACTGCTAGTCATTTATCGTTACCCGGTGGGCACCTGTGAAACAAGTCACGGAGGCGAGTAGCACTACCCCCCTCACACCACCACAAACCCGTTTATAGGGCGGGCCACATTCATCAATAATCAGAGGAAAGGACAAGAAATACATAGGCAGAGAAAATACACCCATGCCCAAGCCGGGATTTGAACCCAGGTCCTCCCCATCCATAGTCAGTTACGCTAATCACTAGACAAGTTGGGCGGCTCGGTTAAAAGTGCGTTATACGCTTCATGTACACTTATCAAATAATTTATAATATTTGATAAATGTAGATAAATAGAAATGATAGAATATTATATAAAAAATTAAATATTTTATAAAAAAAAGTTGTATTTTTTATAAAATATTTTAAGTTTATTTTATTAAACTCAAAAAATACTACTCAGATTAAAAATCTGAGTAGTATTTTTAGAACGCCAAATACTTTTTTCTGACAAAATTCTTTGAAGTTGCTGTCGAGTTGCTAGTATAAAATTTTCACTTGATTTTTAATTACACATATTAGATAATGTATGCAAACAGATGTGATAAAAATTTTATATAACACTTTTAAAAACTATAATATTTATTTATAATAAATGTGTACTAGTGGAAAAATTACATTTAATTTTTCCATCTTTAGAAACAGTTACGTTTTTCTTTTGCACTTTCTTATTTATAAAATTTATTTTGCTGTACATAATTTATTCCAATTTTTTGCGTTATTTTTAAAAAATAAGATTAAATTTTTATAAATATAATTTTCCTGTCACTACAATTTCAAAAATATTTCATTTAAGCGTGTATTTTATTTTTTTGTTTTAAAAATAACAGTACATACTTCCTATACTAAATGATAAATGATAATGTACATTGTAGAATAAGTAAATAATAGATATGTGCACATAATTATTATCATTTTAATTATTTCATGTTTAGAATAAAATTGTTATTTTGTGTTTTATTTTTTCAATCATTGGCATGTATTTTAAACAAATATTGAAGAAAATTTTGTACATCCTTAATTTTATATTGTTTCTTGCTATTATTTGTATATGTCGGTTCTAGTCATTCAAGTGTAGTTTTTAATTTGATTTGTTTGTTGCATTTATTTTGTTTTTGCATTAAAGTTTTCATTTTCATGTGTTTCTTTATGTTTGTTTCTTTTTATGGTTTGACACTTTTTTGTATACCTTATTATGTTTAATAAAATTATTTTTTAAGAACGCACTTTTTTTTAAACACATTATTAATAAATTTTTGTTTTATAAATATTTGTTTTTATTATACATTTTTTATAAGAACCATCTCATCGTATCTAACTGCATTTTCAACTAGCACACTTTTAATGAGAGCTACGTAAACAACATTTAATAATTTAAAAATCAAATTTTTAAATAAATTTTATTGTAAGAATTTTGATTTAAATATATATGTATTAAATAAGTGATGGCATAACAGTTTTTTGAAAAATGTATCTATGAAACAACGATTTTTTCATTAAGATTCGAAAATTTTGTATTTTAGCAGTGTTTCTAGGTAAGTCATACCTCAAGAAACATCAGACACTCAAGTTTAAAATATTTACAAATATTGAATTAAAAAAAGGAAATATTCCATTCATACCTCTAGCAAATTATTTATATTATTTAATGATATTAATTATAGAAATTTTTAATATAGCTTTGTATAACTAAACTTTCTTTTTCCTTTATTTTTACTTATTAAATTTCACTTTGTTAAATTTAATGCATTTGTGTACTTCCTTTGAAGGTATTGAGTACTCATATGAGACTCATGTTGTCAAATAACATTGTTTAGTTTAATCTATTTGTATACTTCCTATGAAGGAATTGAGTACTCATGTGAGTCTCATGTTGTCAAATAACATTGTTAAATTTAATCTATTCGTA
>JAPDSC010034373.1:0-14519 GCA_026290005.1 Latrodectus geometricus | reverse complement strand
TTTTATTGTCACAATTAAGTCTGCTTTAATTATTTTAATCTAGGTTATTGCTTGTTTGAAACAACAATATCGAAAAAACAAAAAACTATCTCGCTTATGTGAGAATGAAATTGTTCATTTAATGCGTGATGTTGCCCAAGACTATAACCTTGATCCACAACTAGTTCAGGCCTGCAATTCTGATGTGAGTATTCATTCTGTGATCATGATGTGTATTTATGATGTATCATTCATGATGTTTATTTATTCATTTTTGTGATCTGATAGTCCTTATTTTAAAGTGGCTGTATTCTTTTTCTGATTTGTAATTTTCAAAAAAAAAAAAAAAAAAAAAAAAAAAAAAAAAAAAAAATTGTTAATTATAAATTTTTTGTTTTTGATGTTTTTTATTATTTTTTGTGTATCTTGTCATTGCTAAATAATCTGTTGGTCTTTAATTTCTTTTTAAATCAGTCGTGATATTTAATATCTGCAGAAAAGTAATTGTCTGAGTTGTGTGCAATAAATACATAGCGAAATTCAAGTATGTCTTTGCACCTAAAGTATTTCCTTCCATTAGAAGTTATATTTGATAATTGCTTAAATGAAATCAGTTATTCGATCTGTATCATTCTGGAATTTTTTTTTATTTATTGTAAATTAAAACTAATAATATTTTCGAGATTTTCAGTCAATTTTGTATCTTAGTTTGACATCTAGATAATTTTGCTTAGACATCTGACTTTCAATCTATTTCATATTTTTAATACTAAAATTATATTTATAAATGTATGATCTGATATTTTCACATTTTGTCATATCAATAATTTCGTTGATTATTACTGATTATCATTATTCATTTCATTCTTTATTGCTCCTTTTTTGTAATTGTTATATAAAAATTTAGGGAAAAGGTATGAGGATGATGGAGGTAAAATTCTGAAGAAAGCTGCCATATATGCAACTTAGTTTGTCTAAGAAATTTAAGTAATTGGTCATGAAAATTCATTTTCCTATTTGTCTGAATGTTTTGGTATTTAATTCCTTTCAGCATTTAACTATTTTGTAAATGAATGTTATAAAATTAACAATTACTCTATTTAATTATTTAGTTTCCTTATTCCAGTTTCTGTGCAAAAAAAAAAAAAAAAAAAAAAAAAAAAAATGTATCTTTTTATAAATCTGTATATTTTGAAAACTCAAGTGAGGTATATTTTGAACTACACTGACTTAGAAACAAGTTACTGCTGATATATAATGTAACCCAATAATATAATCTTTCAAACATTAAATAAAATCTAAGATTGAAATTACTTGTGTGTTAATTATGTTTAGCTTAATTATTTAATGTATAAACACAACTGTAGTGTAAGTTATTAAACTAAAATTGTCCTTAGAATGTTATGGGTGATTTTCAATTCCAAACTAGCAATTAACAGTAAACATGTGACTTAACTATACTTTTTCTATTAAATCATTTTGAATGTTATTATTTTTTAGTTCTTATTTCACACATTCAACAATGAGGGTAATATGAAATAAAAAAAGCACGCTAGCAACTACTTTGACATCTGCACAGAAAAAAGCTAAAAAAAACACAAAATACATTACCAACTTTCTGTTGTCCATAGTACCCGGGATTGAATCTGGAGCTTTCCACTTTAAGCAGCACTGTCCTACCACTTGGTCAGCCAACTCATCAGGCACCTTTTAAATTCTTTGGATATTCCATCATTAAACTTCATTAATCAATTTATCAGAGATATGTTAATAAACAATTATAATTTTAATGATTAATATTGTCAATTTTGTTTGATAACATAATTTTAGTTATGTTTGGACTTCATTTCTAATCAAAAATGGTATTATAGAGAGAGTGAATGATAAATAAATTAATTTAAATCCGAAAATTATTAATAAGTTATATAGTTTGGAAGTAAGTAATCTTAAATTTTGTATTTCTGATACGCAATAAAATATTTTTATATTCTTAGATTCAAAAGAAATGTTCAGATGAACCTAACATCGAAGAATGTTTGAAAATAAAATTTCAGAAGAAAGAATTGGAAAGTTCCGACTGTCGTAGAGTAAGTGTGAGATAAAACTTTACTTTTGGTTTTTACTTCCAGTTAATGAGGTAAAAAGATTTTGCATTTATATTTTGTGTTCTTGTCACTTTAGGAAGTTGCCAGACTTATATTTGAAGGAAAGGCTGACATTCAGTCTGACCCTCTTTTGTACAGAGTATGTATTACAGACATAAAACATTTTTGTAGTGATATTCCAGCTGGCCATGGCAGACGTAAGTAACATTTATTTGATTGTGTTTATTAAAGAAAATGCATTTTATTCTGAATAAATGATTTTCTTGTTTCCAGAGCTGTCTTGTTTATTAACTATCTTAGAGGGTGATACCCCTTCAGCAACATTATCAGAAGAATGCAAAACTATGCTATCTAAACGAGTCCAAATGTTTGAATATGCTGCACAAGTAACTATTTTTTAAATTTTCATTAATTTGTTGACATTTTTATACATAAGAAATGTGTCTTCAAATAACATAAATATCGACAATTTTATGTTTTTGTCATTAATAAAAAGAAAAAAAAGTGAGCTCTTCATAACCTTAACTTTTCTCATGTTTTTCAAAGGAAGTATTATAATAACTCTAACTTTCAGTTTTTTTATTGTGAGCAGTATTGATAATTTATACATTTATAAAGAATTTTGAATTTAGCTCAAAATTGTTTTTAAATTTCTTTGTATGTAAGTTTAATAAATGTGACAGAAGTTTGCAGATTTCTTAATTCTAAACTGTAGTTGTAAGTTGTAATATGACCCATGTTAATTTTATTATTAGCAACTCATGACAGTATAACCGTATATAATTCAATGATAGGATAGGTGTATGGAATGGTTGTGCTGAGTTGCGAATGTAAATTTAATAAGCTATTTGTGTTTAAATAAAAAAAATGTTAAATATTTATGTTGCTAATATAAATTGTCTTGATTTTTTCTTCCACTTTCAGACAAAATTATTTTTAAATTTTGCAGCTGATTGAATGACTTTCATTCTTAAGAATTAGTTATGTGGAATTTAATGGAATAATTTGCATAACTTGTTAATGCCAGAATCTCAGTTGCATTCAGTTCTACTTAGAATCATTACTACTAGTCAGTGCTGGAAATTAAAAAAAATTTTGTGTTTAACATAAAATATTAATTGTATGTTAATGTGTTTTTACAATTAATATTTGATGTTAATTGTAAATTTATCCACAATGTCAGAAACAAGAAGATAAACAAATGCTAGTGTGTTCTAGCTTTTTTAAACTGACTGATTAAAAGATCTGGAATTTTTTTTTAAAAGGCGAAATTATTAATGATTACATGCTAGTCTTCAGTTCAACAATTTATTGATATTGCTTCTCACTTTGGGCATTTGTGATTAATTTTAACCTGTTGTTTCTGCGTCAATTAGCGTGCAGGGGGGGGGGGAAACATGAGTGACAAATCAACTAACAGAAATTTATAAGGATGAATCAAAAGAAGAAGTTCATGATAAAAGTATTTTCTTGTAACATGAAAATGAATGCTAAATCTATACTACCTATCAAATGTTGCTGAAAAATACATATTAGTACTGAAAATGCATGAATAAAAAAGCATAAATCGTGTACAAATACTGCTGTAACAAATACAAAATTAGAAAAAGTTTGTTGTCAAAAATAATCTCAAAATTTATTTTGTAAGAAAAAGTGTAAAGAAAGTTAGCAACAGCTGAATTGACAATGGCTGCACTCATTTCTGAACATTAAGATCACATTGTATAGGCAGAATATTTAGGAAGAACATGTAAGAGATCATTTTATGACAGTAGTGGGCATGAAAAGTTTTGTAGAAGATAATTAACATGTTTTATCTTATACAAGATGATACTTCTTGTGAAAAATTTCATGTTTAATGTATTTTTCATGATAAGCTATGTCATCTTGAACATCTCATGACAGAAAGCCTTTACAAGGCTGTAAAGAATCTTCTTGAATTATCTAGTAAATGTATAGGGTTCTGAAAATGATTGTGTTATAATGATGAGCATTAAAAAATGGATTCTACTCATTGTCAAAAAAGAATATACTGTCAGTATGTTTATAATGTCACTCTTGTTTGCCATTCTCTTGCTCTATGTATTAGATGTACAGTTAAATTGATACCATTTTAATTAGTCGTTCTTATAAAAGACGTCACTTATTTTTCCAGCAATCCCATTGTAATATAATAAAATTTATTAAGCAGCATTGGTTCAGTGCTTTCTGGATCAATCTCAAATTGACAAAATTGGTTAGGAAGTGAATGTTTATTACAATATGATCTCTAACATAACTAATCATGTTGCTGGCTTTAAAATATTTGCATGGTAAGATGAATTGTTTGAATACTGAATTTTATTTGGAACATTTCAGATTTCAATTGAATATAAAAAAAATGCTTAAAGAAAATTGCATCAACCAAACTGAAAGAAATCAATCTAAGAAATGAAGCAAATTTTAAGTCATTGGATTCATGAACCCTGTGTTTAACTTTGTTAAAAATAGTATCACTTGGTGTAGAGAGAAGGTTAAAAAATAAGAGCTTACATTTCTACATTGAACTTAATGTTCGAATTCAGGAAAAAAAAAAAGTTCCTGAATGGAGATCCAATCTTAGCAAGCTTTACTAATTTTCCATTAATAATACATAGTCTTGTCAAATCATGTTTTCAATTAACCATTTGACTATACTTTTTTTTTTTTTTTTGTATCTTTTACAATTTGTTATGTGATGATTTACTAGCCATTCTTTTGGGAAACGTTGTAAACAGTTTTATTTATGATACATAAATGTAAATGGCTTATAAATAGCATTTGTATGTGACAAATTTGTGCTTATCTAAAAATGCTAATCATTTTTAGATCCCAACTATTTAGTAAATGCAAATTTGGCACTTGTTATTCTATTATCATTGTGTACTAGTTTTAAAGGGCTATCATTGTGTACTTAGTTTTAAAGGACTATAACTTAAATAAATTAGGTTTCTGGGTCAACTTATTTTTTCATTTATGTTTAAATACATTAAAAAGAAATTGCATTAAAAATGTTGATTTTAACATTGATATAATGCATTACTTGAGAGCATTATACTGAATAAAATTACTATACTAGTGTCATAATTCAAAGTGAAATTATTAGAAAAAAAAGATGTTTCTATTGATTTAGTCCTAATGTTTAGCAGTATTTTAAAGATTTAAATTTGTTTATGGTGGGTTATAATTTTAATTTAAAAATACATTTTTTAAAAAGTTTTTTTAATATATATATTTTTAAGTTTTGAAAAATAGCATTTTTTTAAGTTTTTGGTTGATTTACATTTTTTAAAGCATTAAATTAAGTTTTATATATTAATTAATATTATGAAATAGGCCTTTTCTATAATATTCAATGCATATTGCTTAAATTATCGGAAAAAAATTAAAAAAGAAAGAAAACAGATGTGTGATTTTTATTACTATTTAAGTAAATGCTGATTTGCTGTTTAAACTTTCATGATCAATGTATGATGTGATTTTTTAAATTTCCATTCTTATCAGGCTAAGATGGATGAATGGTTTTTTCCTTAGTTCATGTGTTTGGCTTTCATTTTCAGTTTTGATATGGACACTGGATGGCATGCAGCCTAATAGCTGAAAGTTGTTATAAGGCATATGATTATCTGCCATAGAGTTCTATCAACGGGACTTTGATCATATTACAAGGAGAAAAACAATCTAGCAAGCATCCCAATAAAAGTCCATGCAGAAATTAAAAATGCAATATTCACTTTCCTTTTCCATCAGTGATTGGAAATAAATACGGATTTTACCCTTTCAAAGATTTTCTTTTCTACCAGTTTATCATAATGAGCTATGGGTGTTGATATTTGTAATTGTACAGCAAGGGCTATGAAATCATTTTCTGCTGGATCCCAAGTCATGTAGGTCTTGAGAAAAATGAAAAAGTAGATGCAGCTGCTGAAGCTGCATTATCTTTACTTAATTCATCTGTCCCTTTTTTCAATATGACAGGGGTTGTAAAAAAAGTTAGTAAATTCAGGTCTCTAACAAATAGTGTGCCATTTTTCCATACTTCATCCCATCATCAGTTTTACCGTTACGAAGAGCAGCTGTTGGATTAACTCGCTTTCATATCGGACACACATGTTTCGCTCATAGGTATCTTTTTCTTATGAATAAATTCTTTGGTGTGAAATGTGTGATGAACCATATACTGTTTATCATATTTTAATCTCATGTCCTGATTTTAACCTTTACCATTTTACATTTCTTAAAACAAATATTTCGACTAAGTTTGATTTGGTGGGGCAGCTACCTCACAAAAATCTTTTTGCCTTTTTAAAGGCTATGGGTTTTCTTGAATTTATTTAAATTTAGAATTATATTTTCCTTGTTTTTTTTTATTTTACTTCTATACTAAATTTTAAACTAATTATATGCACTGTTTTTGGTATTTTACTTTTATTTTAATGTTTGGATTTCCTACAATTCATAAATAATTCATAGAAATAAGTTTTGGCACAGCTTGTCCTTTTTGGACCTTGCACCAGAAAATGCAACCAACCAATTTGTATGTAACAGGATTTTATTGGAATCCATTATTTCATTTTCCTTGTGCAAAAAGTTACCTTGGTACAATAAAGTATTACACTTGAATTGTCTTTTCTCATATTAGATTGTAATGTGTATTTGTAAAAAAGTGATTTTCAATTAATTCTATTTCAGGTTGCTCCTGCAGAAACTGTTGGGGAGCTTATTCGTCAAGTGGCCAGCTCTCCATCCAGAAACTATTTTGTTGTGATTGTACTGGGAGCCTTGACCGGTATTTTCATTGGTGGACTATTTTGTGGGCGTGCTACTAAACGAGTAAGAGCATCAGAAAAAAATAAATGAATTGTGTAAAAATGGATTAGATAATTTTTTTAAACAAGTCACCTTTTCCAGACTATATTGTACAGCATATACATAAAAAATATAGTAAAAAAGAAAAAAAAGATTTTTGTTTCATTTTTTCAAATAAGGTATGAGTCATCAAAACTACTTTTATATAGAAGGCAACCGCACTAAACTGCCATGAATCGGTTTGTAAATAGATACATAATTATATATTGTTGCATTCTGTTTACTTGTGTGTGCTTGTGCAATCACTTATTAAATACAAATTGTAATTCTGCATGCTTTGCTTTTTTGCTATTTTTTTTCTCTTTAATTGTATTTTTGTGAAGGCCAAAGAAATTTGTTAATTTTTGTATTTGCATGTTATCATATTTTTTATCTCTTGTACTTACAGTGATATCCCTATTGCATTTTTTAAATCTGTTCTGAAATTAATACTAAAATTGTTTTTATTAAAAAAAATGATTTTCTTATTTTTTTAAACCTGGTCAATTTATTTTTTGTTGTAAAGTATAAATTAGCATGCAGCCCCAGGAGTACTTTTAACATCTTTACACCATATCATCATTGTGCTTTTATTCTGCTCAGAAATAATTTTAGAGATCTTTCAAAAATTATGATTTATGCCAATAAAAACTTTGTTGAGAAAAAGGCATTAAATGATATTTTTTTAAAACTTTGTGTTTGAAGTTGTCATTTTCATGTCACATTTTTCGACCTCTAATTATTTTCCAAACATTTTTACTTCAGAAGTGAATCTCATGTTTAATGTTTAAAGTTAATATTATGTAACATGCTCTTATCGAATTTTATTTTATGGATTTCTGCTTCCTAATTTATTATTTGCATTGTATAAATAAGGACTTTTCTATGTATATAATTTTTCTAATGTTGCTTCTTTTTACAAACAAAATTAGAACTTAAAAACCAGTATAGTTTTCTTTTTTAATCTAATTTGTCTAAAATTACGTCTAATTCATCGCATTGCAAATATTTTAATAAAATGTAATACAATTGAGAATTTGCACATATTTTGCATTTTGTGTACAAATTTCTATCACTTTATTTTCATGATAAGATTTCTTTTTTATCACGACATGAAATTTTCTTTTAGAAAACAAAGTGAAATATGCACCAAACTTCATAAAGAAGTTACAACAAATTCATTGCATTCAGTATTGATGTGCAGACACATTTTATTTATTAAAAATTTATATAAAATTAGAAGCTTTTTGCATATTAACACGTAACTTCTTGTGCCAAATTAGTAATTCCAAAATGTTATGTGAATAAATTCTTAGAGTTAGAATCAATTCGTTATTAATCAAGGTAATTTGAATTTGAATCAGTTAATAAAAAGAATTGGCATAATTTGGAATTCATTTCATAGGGGATTGAAAAGAACTATGAATAAAATTTGTTTTTAGTCGAATGTTTTACATTTTAATATTTAACCATACATTCAGTTAAAAAAAATTGGATAAAAATAGAACTTGGAAGAAAAAACGTCAGTCTTTATCAATATTTATTTTCTACTATTTTTTCCTCAGTTACTCAACTTACTTGTTGTTTTCTTTTCCTACTTTGGTAGCTCGGACTTAGATATCTAGGACTTATTGTTCTAGCATATGTGATGTTAAAGAATTCAATTTTTTTTTTATTATTGAATTGTATTAATAAATAGTTGGTTGAGACTGTTTTTAGTCTTTGTAATATATATCTGAAAGTCTGCAAGTTTTCATATGTAAATTACTTGTCATTAGAAATCACTATTCCATGTTTGTATGTAATTTGTAATGCAACTCGTATGGTGTGCTATTGTAAGTGTTTTTATAAATAAATTCTCTTTTAATTTGAATATAATAAACATATCTTTAATATTATTTACTTATAAAATGGTTCTCGATTTCATGAAATCCTATTTATTGGTAATAAAAATGTTTCAATTTTCAAATGTGTGATTGATTTTATTATCTTTCTGAAAGTTGCAATTTATTTAATGTATTTGTCAGAGTTGTATATAATATTTTGAGATAAAATGTTTGAAAATAAGAATTTTAAATATTTCCTCCTTGTGTATGATTGTCATCAAATTTATTCTCTAATATAAATATACTGTATGATCTCGTGTATAAATAATTTAGTTTCAGTCTTTGTTAGTTTTTTGTTTGAACTTAAATATTTATTGAAATATAGTGTGCTGTTTGTGAACAATGTAAAATACTTTTTCTTAAACGTTTCAATATAACTAACTTCTGTGTACCGTGGTTTTATTTTCAATTATATGTATACATATATATTCCATTTAATATGCCTAAATACTCATTAATTTTCCTTTACTGACATTTTTTTAATCTTCTAATTATTTGTTCAATGAATTTGTCCTCATAAATAATGTTATTATATTCTGCAAGTCTTGTGAGCTGATTTGCAGTTGAGTGTTATCATGTATATTTTATTTGTTCATGCTTGTTTGCCATTGTGATCAATAACTCTTAAACAAGAGAAATTATATTTAATCACATATTTTAAAATATTTCTGATATTTATAGTAAAATCAAAGTATGGTAATATTGTTTTTTTATGAAGTAAATAACCCTTGGATTAATTGATTGATTGAACAACATATCATTGGTCTCTCAATATAGAAATTTGTGCTTAAAAATGCATACTTTATGCTTGATCTGCATTTTGCTTTAAATGTAGCAATATTTTTTGTCAGATATTTTTGTTAGTTATATTTTTTGTATCTTGTGCTTTCAAAGATCACATTACGTTAAGTCTTTATTTTAAATGTCTTATATTTTATTCTTTGTAATGTATTTTCAATTTATGTTATACATATGTCTCTTGCTTTTGAAACATTTAAAAATATCTTACTTTGAATCAGTTTAGATGTATGAAAAATGTGTATAAAGTTTGTACGAATGGTAGCAATTAAATTTTTTTAAGTTTCAATTTTATGTGCATTGAGGCCTTAGTTAACACCAACTTATAATCAACTTATTCCTATTTTTTTTGTTTCAACAGGAATTCACCTTGCAACTGCTTCTCAAATAAATATAATGTTAAAAATATCATTTATTAAATAAATATAGTTATAAAAAAAATCTTGCCTTAGTAATTCAATATTGATTATAAAAATATTTGAATCTGTTGATAGATTTTCTTGACAAATAAGTTGTAATACATGGTGTTTTATTGTTAAGTTGCAGACAGCTTGTGAAAACCAAAATTTAAAAATTGCATTTAGACAGAAACTGTTTTTGAAATATATGAAACATTTTTTATAATAACTCAAAGTTATCAAATAACATCTAAGATGTAGGAGGCTTGTGAAAAGTAACTTCCTTATTAAATGTGTAAGAATTTTTCTGATTTTTTATGAATAGTAATTATGTTTTAAATTTTATTAATGAAGTTTCTTTTGTATTAAATTTAAAAAATGAAAGCTTAAATTTTTATTATATATATGTATATATATTTTAGTATTTTGCTTATACATATATATTAGTATTTTAATTATAAATATAAAAATTTCATAAAAATACTGTTTCATGATTCTTCTAAATAAATTAGAATTTTTTTTGATATTAAGTAATTTTACCTGCTAAATCATTTTTACTTGGTTCTCTAAGTTGGTGTTATACCAATGCCTGATTTTGTAAATTTTTTAAATTCAGTATTGATTCCTTGTTTTAATTTTTTAAAAAACAGTCGCTAATTTTCTGCAATTGCTTAGATAATGAATGGGTCATTATTTACATTTTTTATCTTGAAATCTAATCGATGTGGAAATATGGATATTTGAATTAGAAATTTAAAATTAAACACAATTAGTAAATAATAAAATTGCATTCTTAATGTTTTATATCTGTGATATTTACAATTTCTATTGGCTTAAAACGTTTGCATTTTTAAATAAGTTAAAAGTGAAAATTATTATTTTGCCCATCAAATTGAAATAATTGAATTATTTTTTTTTTATTATGCTGGCTGAAAATAAGATAAATTTTAGTTACAATTTTCGTCTTTATTTACATAGTCATGTTTATCTTAATTATTTTTCATCAATAATTTAAAGTATGCTTAAATTTTAATTAGTGTTTATTTAATTGATCTTTGTGTAATTTATTGTTAACCAAAAATATTTTATCTTGACTGATTTAACTATTCACCTAATAATGTTAACCAGTTTTGTTTTATAAATATTAATGAATGGACATTTTTTGTATACAACAATTTAGTTCTTAAATTTGAAATTATCTCTTGCTTATTTGATCTTTAAATCTTATTTTGAAGATCATTTAAAATAACTGCACTCTGCTTATTAAATTATTATTGCCCTGATAAACAAGGATTAATAATAATCCTAGCACATTCTATTTTTAATATATTTTTAGATTATTGCATTTTAATGTGATTTTTTTTAGACAGTATTATAATTGATCTATAAGTGACCTTTTTCTCAACTTTTCTCAATTACTTTTTACTTTATTTGTATTTCAAATTGTGCATTTATTTGTCTGAACTTGTGTTTGTTTTTTATGAGTAATTACGCTCATGTTTTGTATAAAATGTAAAAATGAAATTGTAAGTTACAAGGAAACTCCTCTGTGTTATAATGCCAGTGTTTGTCGTTTGTAATAAAAATAAAAATTGTATAAAAATTCTGTTCTTATCAATTATTTGCAGAAAAAAATTCACTACTTTTAACTCTTTATGCTTTGTCTTCTGTTTAATTTCTTATTCTTTTTCTTTGAACTAGCATAAATAACTTTCTAATTAATATAAGCTTAATTTTTGTTAGTTTTATTGCAGACATGAAATGCTTTCTTAAAACCAAAATTTTCTGTTTTTGTGTCATTTTTCAATGATGCATATTTTTGACAATATTTTCATTTATCTTAAAATGTATGTTCAAATTTAAAATGGCTAGTTTAACTTTGAAAATTTCTTTTATGCTTCAATTTTTTTTTAAATGAAGTTAAAAATTCTTTCAGCTTATGTAAAAACTGTGATCATATGCTCCTATGCAATTTCAAATTGCCAGATATTTGTCACTTGAACAAATCAACATTTGATATATTTCTTGCAAAACATTAAATTACTTAAAAAAAAAATTAAAATATAATTTTAAACAATAAGATTCTTTGATATTTTATGTATTGAATGTATAAAAAATAAGTCAAAACCTACTATGGTTGTACAAAAAGATTATTTAAGAATTGAGTCCTATTTAAAATATTTATTTTACCAAAATCGATTTGTTGTATTGATTTTTGGATATTTCACACAAACTATTCTTAAAATTTGGAATGAAATAACTATGTATATAAAAATAAATAACAAAATATAATGCAATGTCAGATCAAACCTGATATTATTTGGAATTTTTGAATTTGATGTTGATATCCCAGTAAAAAAACTATTCCTATTGAAAATGTTTTAAAATTATCTAAATTCACAATTAATGCATACTGCAGGTCTAGTGTAACATTAAAAAAATTAACGTCTAAAATATCTTAATTTTATGAAATGCAGGAGTAAGCCTAATTTATTCCGGATAAAATGTTTTAATAAATTAAGATAATAAATAACAACAAAATCATAAATTTTATTATATTTGAGAAAATGAATTTTATACATATATCAGATATTCTATACAACAAAAACAAATTTTGACATTGACTAGATTCATCGACAAATGTTTTCACAACAAATTTCTAGATTTTATTACTGCTTTTATGCAAAACATCGACTAGTAATTGGCTTATAATTTAGATAGATGTGTAGTAAAAAGCATGATCGCCAAGTGTTTCATTTTTTTGCAAAATCTAGAAAGGCCATGTATGAATGAAGAAGTACTATGAATTTATCATATTTATGGCAGCTGTTTAAATTGGCGCAGAAACTGACTGGGTAGCATTTTTGGCGTAAAATTTTTCTTCTACACATCTACCATATTTTCTTAACTGTGCATAAAAAAAAAGTGATTTTCTACGAAATTTCTCTCAGATGTGCAAAGGTATTGATAAAAGGAAAACTTCCTAATATGCTTATTTATATTGTAATTAATAGAATATTAGTTAAAATGGAAAATCAGTTCTCTTAATCCTAATCTTAAAATCTTTAAAATCCAATTGACGTCACCTATGTAGTTTTTCGAAAGTTTACATTTTTTAAGTACCTTTTTTTTTGTCTTGTTAAATAAATGAATTTAAAGTGCTTTTCATGTTACAATATGAAACGACTTGGTGCCAATTTTTCTGGTCAGCAGAATATTATACAAGTATCTGAAAATCATAGTAAAGAAATTTATTTTTAGTCATATTTGCAATAAAAAGACTATTTTTTTCTTTAATTTCTTATTCGTCGGAAACTAAATGCTTGGCTTAGAATAAAATGCATATTCTAAATATTTTCAAGTAGGAACTTATTTTTACGTAAAGTTTTGAGAAGTACATTTTCTTTTTAGGATATGTTTATGTAAAATTAAATATTTTGCTACAAAGAGCATATGTTTGAAATAAAATTATCGTTAATATAAACCAAAATTTGCTCTTTCACATAAAGATTTTTATATATATTGCATTAATTACTCCCATGACAGCCTATCACAAACAATTCTTTGGTTTTTTTATTCAAAATAATAAACTAATTAAATAAAAATATTTGAAATCAAATTAATCTTCGACTTCAGTTCATTTTTTACATATCTTTTGTAAATATTGTCATAATTAAATCGAATTTTCTCAGCTAAAAATAAATTAAATGGATCACTTAAAAATAATCCTTAATCCATTAAATTAACAGTTACTATTCCATTTAAAAGTCCAAGCTATAGAAAAAATACACGTGAACACAAATAATAAATTTTTAGTTCACGGAAACTTAGGAACTCGTAAATAATTTCACAATAAAATAATATATATATATATACATTTTGTAAAGTGGGTATGTTCGTAACATTTTTTTATACAAATTCATTGCTTCATGGATATTTCTGTAAAGAGTTAATTCTATTGCACATTTATTTCTATATTTGCACTTTCTTATACTAATTTACTTTTGGTAAAAATAACCATTTCTGTGCCAACTACACATAAGTTGTTTGCATTTATATACAAAGTACATTTCGTGTAGTTAATATTTAATCTAATCAACTATATGAAACTGTATTTGATTCGCAAATTACCATCGAAAGTCAAAGAAGAAATCAGATAATACAAGTCAAAAGTAATATGACGTTGATTTTTGGCGATTTGTAGTTGGTGTCAATTGTCAGTTTTTCGTACATGTTAGGAAACCAAATGCGTGACTAGAGTGATCGATGAGTGATTTCTACAGTACCACAAATGGCTGGTGAAATAGACAAAAAGTATGCAAGATTTCAACAGAATATCTAAACCGAACCAAGCAAATTTTTTTCAAGGATCTTCCAAAATTAACCTTAAAAGTTGATCAACTTTATGTTCGAATATTCAAAGATTATATCTTGAAACTTCAATATCAAGTTCTCCATCCAACAGTTTTGGTTGGCATGAAAAAAAA
>JAPDSC010034372.1:10529-21748 GCA_026290005.1 Latrodectus geometricus | reverse complement strand
AAATTAAAAATGAATATGTATTATTTTATTCATTTTATATAATATTCTGTGATTTTTCTTATATATTTCCTTTATTCCAATTGTAAGGTAATTTTTTTTATAAACAAAAATCAAATTTAACTTTATATTCAATGGAAATTAAATTTGATTAAACAAAATGAGTTCAGTTTATTTAAACACTTTTAGATGATCTAATATTTGAATTGTCCATTCTCTAATCTATATTTACGTATGAAAATAGTAGCTTTTGCTTTATTACTTTACTTAGCATTTTGACCTGTTTCATTACGCTAATTAAATAATATATTTCTCTTCTGTAATTATTCACGTACAGGGAAATAAATATTCAAAGTCTTCTGGGTGTCTTCCAAGATTTAAACGCTGTTGAAATTAATTATGTGTCATATATGATGAAGTACAACCTCTAAATACTTAATGCATGTTGTTGTACTTCAGAATAAATCACAACCACATTAAATGGAACTGTTATCTTTTAGAACAAGATATATTGCTTGAATTCTAAATATAAGACTAAATAGTATTATTTTTAAAAAGTTATCTGTAGTTATTTAAATTAAATTAATTATTTAAAAGTATTATTAATTATTTTATTAATTATGTAAATTAATTATTATTAGTTATTTAAATTAATATTAAAAAATAAAATTATTAATGTTGGATCGGCAGATCAACAATAATAATTTTATTTTTTAATAAATTAGGACTTTTTTAGAGCAAAAATAATTTTAATTCAATTAATATAAATAAATATTTGTAAAAAGTTCATTTAAATAATTGGTTCACTTTGAGATGCTCGGCATTACATTTGTTATTAATCATATAAATTATAAACGTTTATGATTTGCGAGTTGTTACATAATATGTTTCCAGAAAAAATAATATAAGTGTGTTAGGTGGTTTTCAAAAAAAAGAATTTATGAGTATACATATTCGAAAAAAAAATTTTTATGTAAAATTTATTCATGTTAGGAACGTAAGGGAATAGTTAATTCTAAAAAAAATATCTGATGAAAGTATGTATTGAAATATTAAAAAACCGGAAAAAAAAGCATCTCATAAATAAATATGATAATTATATACTCTAGATTAAGAAAAACTACAGAGTATACTAAAAAGAAAACTGATAATAAATAAAGTTATAAAAATACATTCATTATAGTCAATATTTATAATATTGACACCAAACTAATAGATAAATTTTTGTAACAATTGAAGAATATGTGTAACATGATTAGTTTTAATTTGCATTTCTGATAATACAGTTAGTTTATTGAAATAGAATTTTGATAGCGTAATCAACACATTTTAAAAATATGCCTCAAATTTTTATAAAAAATCAATTTTCATATTTATTTATGTTAAAACAATTGCAATTACGAATAGGCAATTATTTTTGTACCGAAGAAACTTTTAACAATCTGAATGAAAAAGAGAGAAAGAAATATATTTAATCTTTAATTATTAAAAATTTTTAAATCCAATAATTTTCAGCATTTTAAATTTCTAAATTTTTGTGTATCTGTAAAACATAATAACTTTAAAAAGTGGGTGACGTTCATTATTTATTCAATGGTGGTATAAAATCTAATAATACAAACGCAGTAATGTTATGTAAGAATATAATTATATACTTATTATTCAATAACTTTTTATATCTTCATTTCTTATTTATTTTGAATGAAACAAAAATTCACTGGTTTTATATTTTTATTATGGAATTTTGAATATATATATATATATATATATATATATATATATATTATAAAGAGAGCTGATTCCCTTCCCTGTGTCACAGGGTACATTGTGAATTTTAATTTGTGCTAATAGCAAACTTCATACGGATAATGTAAATTTTCGATCAATATTTAAATACTGTTATATTTTAAATTAAGTGTTTAATTTATTACTCATTTTCATATGAAATTGATAAAATTGATTTTCTTATCCAAATACATTTCATCAAATTTTTAAAAGAAATTGTACAAATATTTTTATAATAAAAGACAAATAATTAAATAAATTTATTAAATTCTACTTCCTTCTACTTAAGCAACGTAAATTCTTGGTATAGCTCTTCTCCTTTTAAGCACAAAACAAGAGAAATATAGTGCTAAATCCTCTCTAATAGGATTTCGATAAGCTATTGAAGGAACGTATCAAACTATTTTCACATCATTCAGTCAGACGTATAATCACCACTTGCAGCTAACATTAAGTGCATTACCATTCCAATTAAAATTCTCCCACATTGATCTTAAAATCATTAACACTGCACAACTCACAGTTGGCTTTTCAGGATTATTCTCCTTTTTGCACTTTTAAGAATTCAAATGGAATTTTAATGGGAACTTAATGTTTATTTTAGGTTTATTTAATGATGAAAATTAGCTTCAGTTAGTATTTTTTAATAGTTCCATTATTTTTTTTATTTTATAAAAGTAACTATTTATTCACACACAATTACTCGTATAGTTAAAGTTCACGTTTAAGCTTTTTGAATAAATGTTTTGTAACTTTATGTTTTTACAGAAGAAAACAAATTTCTACAGAATAAAGTTTGTTTGATCTTATAAAAGCTTATTGTCACTTAATTTAGCAAGTCATATGTTTATATTTAAAAATAATAATATTATTATTTTTATTGGGAAAATGATTAAATAATAAATTGAAACAATTAAATATTGTAAGTTTATTAAGTCAATTCTAATATCCATTGTGTCTTGCTTTCTATAAGTACATATCTAAGAAAATAAGACGGATTTATGCTTTGAAAAATATGAAATTCAGAAAGGTTTTAAAATTTTATCTTGTGAGATGTGCATTCTGAAATCAGCATCTATCTTCTATTGTTCAACAGTTAGTAGTACAAAACCCAGAAACTTTAATTCTGATCAGCATGGTACATTCATTAATAAAATTTCTTCCCATGATAAATACCAAATTCATTACTTCAATATAGCCAGTTTAATTTGAATAATAAAACTTAATAAAACTTCTCAGGTACATAATTATCATCATGTATCTTAGAATTCATTGATTTATAGAATTATTCATTAATTGATTGATTGATTTCATATCATTCACTGATTCATAGAAACTCGTAAATATTATAAATCGTAGACTCATAACATCTATGAGCTTATTTGAATAAGCGTATATTTAAGAATAATATAATTCTTTCATACGTGATCTCATGCATATGGTAGTGACTATGCTATCTTTCATGCAGAAGATATAAAAATAAACATAAGTTGTGAGATGAAATAGAGACAGAATTCTTTAGAGATATGCAATAAGCTGTGAATGCGAACAAGTAAATGCAGAAAAGTATAACATTGGTAACTTGTGTGTCTAAAATGCTGAAGCGTAAATAGAAATTATTTCCGCCACGTAAAAAATTTAGTTTTGTTTTTGAATAAATCAAGATCTACTTCTAAATGCAGATTTATTATATCACACAAATCTGTTGAAAAATAAGGTTCGAAATTTAGTTATCTCGAACTTGGTTAATAACATTTCTTCGTTGCATAGTAAGCTTTACAAAATAACTGATCAATACCGCATTTACCAAGCAATGGTAGTGATACTGTTTATAATGATGCTATTTAAAATTCTATTGTAAACAACAAATATCAATGTTTTACACAGAAATATTGAAATGGAATGTCTTTGTTCCTTGTGAATAATGCAAAAAACTAAGGAAATTTAAAATATCAATATTCAATGTTTATATATTAATGAAATAGAAAAAAACTTTAAAAAATTTTCCATTATTTATTTAAATTTAATTTCAAATTGTAAATTTAGCACCATAGATAAATTACAAAATATAATTGTCATTGATAGATAAAAGCAGCATTATCAAAAATGTTAGTAAATAAACTATTTAAAATAATATATATTTAAAATAATAGTAAATATACTACTTACGATGAATTATATTTGTATTCTAATAAAAATAAATGTGAAAATTTTTGTTTTCAACGTATTTTGAAAATACCCTTCCATTTAAAATTTTGACTTTTGTACAAAAAGCAAGATTATATACTTTTGTTTCAAGTTCATTTTTTCAGTATTATTCAAGAATGAAGATTTAGAAGCCAATCTAGTTCTAAAATATGAAATGAATAAATGTTAAAATTAGTTACATTTCTGAAGCCTTAATCACGTTCAAGAAACATATTTCGTGCCGTCAATGGACAAAATTAAAAAAAAAAAAAAAAAAAAAAAAAAATTACCAAATTAATGAAAAAATTTTTTTTCATTTTTTAGTATGAAACTTACAAAAAATTCAAATTAAATACCGTCTTCGGTTACGTCATATGCAAATCGTAAGAATCGTGCAATAATTTTCACAATAATCACCTACAGGTATTACAAAATTGTTTCCTATCTGAGAGCTAAATACTCTATAATTCTTAGAGAGACTCACCGTTAATCTTAGAATTGCTGCATTGCACTATCTCTTTAATCTTTCAAATATAATTTTTTATTATAGCCCTTGCTTCAGGAGCCATTCAATAAAGAAGTCTAGCGGAGCTATCTTTGAAAGTTTAACATTAGAAATAATCAAAATGTCTACGAATGAAGACAAATATATAATGTTTTGAATATATGAATGTTGAATATAAATAGTATACATTTAGATTTATTCTAAAAAGCTTTTAAAATATTTAGAAATGCATATATGTTTTTAGAAAAACTATAAGAAATTTGATTTCTAAATATAATTATTCATTTTAAAATATTATATTTCTTTTCAATTTTGTAGTTTGAGATATCCTAGATTATAAAAATATAGTGATAAATTCTCTAATTAACTCAAGAACAAAGAAAAATAGCATTGAATTTAAGTAGTAAATTAAATTTTTACTTAAATATCATTTTTCCTAAAATTAAAATTTTCACGAATGATAAGACAAATACTTTGAAAAGCAACCAAAAAGTTGCAATGTGTTATTCATTAATAAATCATTTTTTTATTAATAATGAAAATTTCTAAAAAAAGTTGCTGATAAAATGTGATGCATGCAAATTGACAAAGATTCAACTGGATACGCGAAAAAGTCACATTTGTGAGAAAATTACAAATTTTAAAACGACTCTTTGGTAAAAGAGCTCGGATAGCTAATTGCAACAATTATATTTATGTCTATATTTATTGCAAGATCTAAGGAATGAAAAAGAGTAGTAAATAAATAATAAGCATGTCGAAGTTGAGGTGATGAATTTTACTTGGAAGATTTCCATGTTTTATATAAAAACAAATGATTTCAATCTTGCCTTGAAGACAAAATTTATTGAAAAGCGAAAATTATTGAATGCAAGGTAATTAAAAGTTATATATTGTAAGTTTATATGTGTTCTAGTAAATATAATTTGCTTTAAGATTACACACATATTGTGAAAGTATTTCAATAATTTGTTATTAAAATTATTGAATGAAGTAAATTAAAAAATACTGTTATATTCTTCCATTTGAATTGTGAAATTTATGTTTATATTATAAATATTAAATTACACAAAAACTTAAACTAAGAATTTTAAAACTACTCTGTATTTAATTGGATACAAAGATTCAAATATTTATAAAAATAACGAAATAATATTTATTTATATTTAATCACAAATTGAAATTAAAATTAGAATTCTATGTTACAGAAGTTAATAAAATGATAGTGATTAATCAATAATTAAAACTAGCTTAATATTCAAAGATTAAAATGTAACAAATATAATTAAATATCGTGTTAAATGTTAAAATGAGATAATAAACTGCAACTCTTAACTGAAAGGTAAAGTTTCAAACTTCCTTTAAATGATTGCAATATTATTTATGAATTGTAACCTTTTTCCAGAAAACTGCTTTAACTAGTGTTTATCTGATACTTATACAAAGCTCATTTTCATGATGTTAATTCTGTTTAGCCTTCAGAATAATTTAACCTTCCGAACAAAATGTCAGCAAAGCATTTCTCGAATAACAGTAATGACACAGATTTAATTACACTTTGTTCAAATGACACTAGAACGTGGGACGTTTTCTACACTTATTAGCAACAAATTCATTACTTGCCGAAATTTTAATTTGGAATCAGCTGTTTTTTTCGTTGCTGAAATTAAAGCTAGGGTATATATTAATATTTCACAGCATTATATCCATTCATCACTGGTATATTTCCTTTTTTGCATATATTTGAAACTTTTGCATTCTAATGAGACACCTATTATTAGTTATTTAATTTTATGATATAAGTTTACCTATTATTATATCATTTCATTTACAGACAGTACACTAAAGTCACATTTCATTCCTTGGGGTTATTGAAACTTCTTGTTTTCCCATTATGTTTAAAAATTTCAGTAAAATTATTTCATAAATTAATATTTTTATAAGTATGGAAACCTAAAATAAAGAATAACAGACAATTAAAATCGAAATAAAGGAAGACATTGCAAAGAAAACAAGATTCTAAAAGTAAATTATTAATATATCGATATTGTGATGTAAGCAATTGTTTTTAAGCAGAATAAGATAATTCTAAATTTATTTAAAAAGTTGAAAAGACATAATATTTTAAAATTTAATGCAGCAATATTGTACACATAAATAATATACAATAAATAATTTTGTGAAACTTCGATTACATAAATATATGTTACAATTTTCGGAATTGTAAATAGGTTAGTATAAAATAGATATAAGTTAATATATAATATGTTAGTTGAAATACTAATTAAAAATTATATATTGTTGCCATTTTCATTTACTTTCAATTCTTACTAATGATTTAACAATTGATGAACATTGGTGCAATCTTTTTCAACATATTTATTTTAGGTAACGGGATGTTTCTTAAAAACCAGCTTATATTTTAAATCGGAGATTAAAAAATTCAGTGTAGTAACACAGGACACACGTTTGTTATTAACTTTTGATTCCATAAAGCCTTGGACTACACTGAAAATTATTGAGCGAGAAACTTCGAAGCAAGAAGCAACGTAGGATAAAATGTAGTTAAATAGTTTTTTCTTTGATTTTTAATTTGATAAAACATCTCTAAGCATTTTTATTTCTATCTTTATAAATGCATGTCATCAAAAACCATTAAACACGTTCATCTTAGAAAAGAAATCAAAATGCGAAAAAGTTAGTCATAACTGTATAAAAACTTGTTTGATTTATAAAGTACAACATTTTCTGTTTTTGTTGTGTCAATCAATTATATCCACTTCTGCAATTTATTAAAATCTGAATGTCATTTTATTTGAAATAATCTCTTTCAAATATTTAAAATGAATTTACTTGAAAAATCTTATTCGTAAAAAAGACCAACTTCCTATAAACATGTTAAAAAAGAGAAGAAAATTTAAACTGTTTAATCAGTTTATTTACTCGTCATAGATTGGACCATCTTTGGAAGCAACTGTGGAATAGGCAGGATCTGGTCTATGGGGATCTGGCTCATCGGGGCCTATTAGACCTGGTGAAGGCTTTACTACATCAGGGGTAAGTAACAATAATAACTCATCATAGAAAAATTGATTTCCACTTTAAATTTGATTTATGTGAAAATAAATATTTCAAAATTTAAACTATTATTTTACTTGTGTTTAATTATACGAATATTTTCTGCTTTCGCGTCTAAATAGAAAGAACAATTTTAAACTATGCTTCTTTCACAATACGTTTTGCAATGCATTAATAATAATTAACAGTAATGAAATAAAATGCATTATTAATAGATTATTTTAAAATCTCATTTACCATAAATTCTTCAATATAGTTGAATTTGTATAACAAAAATAGGATTATTTATAAACAAAAATCTAATCCTTGTCCTGTTACTTTTACAAAGTAATGCATATTGTTAGTATCAGATAGTATTTACTTTTTTATAAATATTATATTTGTTAAAAATATATGACATTTAATACAGTAAAAATAGTGTTCTGTTAAAGGTGTTTTTTTAGTAAAATATTTTTTTTAATTTATAATTAAGAATTAAAGATAGAGCTACAAATATTTATTAAAAAATAATCATTCGTGAATAACCACAAAAAAATTTGTTTTGATAAAAATTAAGTCACATTTTCAAAACAAATACTTCTACAACAATCCAAAACACGAATTTCCTTTGCAGGTGATTGATAGACTTTCCATCAAACCACTCCAATCCATAAGTCACCAAAATTTCAAATCCATTCAATCCTTCATATTTGTTCATTCTAGTGTAAATAAAAACATATTCTACCGATACCAGAAAGCAGTGATGAAGAGTTAGGAAGCAAGTAAAATATAAAATATTTTATTTAAGTTCCTTTTTACTAAATAAATGAAATCGTTTTTGAGTAAGAACCTCATATGTTGCGTTTTACACTCAATTCGATAAATATACTTTATAAAAATTTTACTATATTCTTATTTTTAACAAATACTATAGAAAAATATTTATTATATTTTTGGTTGATTCAATAACTTTTATAAGTCTTAGATTTAAAATAGCCTTTATAAATGATCAAAATCATTCGCGACATTTTTATATTTTGCTACACTTTGACATTTTTGTAAATAAAAAAATGTATTTATGGTAAATGAAATTTTTGTAAATCAAAAATTATATTTTTCTAATTTAAGGCAATGATTATTTGAAGAGTTTCAATTAATAATAGTAACAGAATATGACAATTTCTATTATATACATGTTTTTTTTAATTTACATCAGTAAAACTACACCAAATTATTAAACAGTTTCTTATGAATATCATTATAAATCATTTTGAAGAAATCCCTGACATAATTTTAGTAAATACTTCTGCATTACTTTATTGGCAACCTCAAAAACCATGTTTTTTCAGTTCAGTCCCCTTCTAGTTTTTTATTCGAAATACAATTGATGAAAAAAATAGAATTTCTTGGTATGGTATGTCGTGGATGTTAAGCAGTTTAATTATAATAAGTAATGAAATATTTATTGCATCATGATATAGGTCAACATTAGAAAATAAAGAAATTTAATGACTAAAGAAACATGTTCTCTAAGAGCAAGATTATATGAGAAAGAGAAAGTTCTATGTTCACATTTCTGTAAGAGAATACATAAACCGAACTTTAAAAGTGTGGAAATTATAAAGATTCAATGAAATTGAAAAATTATTATCTCATTTCAAAGTATTGAGTTTCTTTTCGTGAATTCAGTTTTTGTTTAACAAAATATGATGACTCACCCACCACAGATAAATCTAGATTTGTACGCATAAGTAAAAGAAAGTATTTTTTTCATCTCAGTTTGTTTGAAGATTTGTTTTAAATACATGATTTAAATATATTGTGTCACAAAATTCTAGGTAAATATCACTTATGAGACTTTATAGTTTCTGATATTTTATGAATGTTTAATAATTAATTTAGATTATTTAATTTTGTAAAAGTAAGAAATCACATAATTCACATTTTATTTATGTGAAAATAGCAATTAATATGTTAAAAAGTTAAGACTGAAATTGGTCAAAATGAATGCTTAGTTTAAAATGGGCATAACATATCAACCTTGCTTTATTTCAAACTTGAAATAGGTTTAACAACACCTTCAAATATTGTTATCCATGTAATCCATAAATAATAAATGTTTTATTCTGTTAAGTGTTTTATTTTGATTCTATTTAAGAAAATACTCGATGTTACAAACTTTCAGTTCCTGCTGAACTTTGTATGTTTGTTTTCTCAGAGATCCCCATAGTCATCTAATTCATAAATAAAAAATAAAAACCCGAATATTTAAATTTAGAGAAAAATCTGGATTCGATTTTTTAAAATTAAAGTAAAATCTGGATTTAATAAAAATTTATATTTGTAGTTAAAATCAAGGTATGTATGTTATGTAGATAAAAATGCACATAAAAGTTTAATATCTCCTGAAGAACAGAAAGAAACAAATAAGTGTCTTGATACGGTACAGTGGATTGCCGAACAATTTAAGGTTTATTGCACAACTGTCTTTCAGCAATACTTTTAATAAACATCAAGCCGTATTTACGTATCAAAACTGAAGAAACTTGGAGAAATCTCCAAAGCAAACACATCTATTAATATGCAAGTAGAAGACATAAAAGTAACATCCATCCTCCATTGCTTAACATTTGCTGTGAATAAATTCATATCTTTCACCCAGAAGAGCGTTTCCCACTATTTGACTATGGAAAGTAATAAAAACAATTAAGTTGAAAAAATTAATTAGAGGGTCAAATGTAACCGAAAATGATAATATTTATTTAAAAATGATTGTTATTTTTGAAATAGCTACCAATACTTTTAGCAAGCCTAACAAAATTTTAAGCCAAAATGGAAAATAATTATGATAAAAAATATTAGAAATTGTTGTTTAATGACAAAAGTTTAAATATTATGACAAAGTTTAAAAAATGTTGACAATTTATCTCTTGTTTAATAAATTGAGTATTTGCAAAAAAAATTTAAAACTTTTCAGTCAGAGGAAAAATGTATAAAAGAAATTAGGGAAAATTACTCAAATCATTTGAAAAAAAAATGTTTTCGAAATGTTTCGTGAAGATAAAGTTTTTATGATCATGATTGAGACCGAAGTTTCAGAAATAATTTGCAAACACAGGAGCGTATTATATCTAAGCAACATATTGGGGAGTAGATATTAGTGTTTAGGCAAAGATTGGTTGCTGAAAAAAGTAATTCAGAGTTTGTAAAACTAACATAAAAATAAATGCTTAAAACATTAGAAAAATAAATTCTTAAAAACATTATCAACTATCCCAGACTGCCAATCCAAAGTGACAATTTAAGTTTTTGCAGCAACATCGATAAAAATAAATGTTCAAATAAACATGAAATCCATATTTTATTCCTTTTCGTCAAAATCACAAATTCTGTGCAATTCAGAAAACGTTTTAGAGAACAGTGACTGTAAATTATATATAATTTATGTATATAAATATATATTTATTAAGCCTAGAGAAAATACAAATTTAAAGTTTGAGGTTATAGTCGAATAAAAATAATCCAAGAAATTACTGTTTAAGACATTTATAATAGTATATTATAAATGTAATTTATAGTAGCTTAATATATTTTTCATAATTAATAATGACTTTGTTTCAGGATAATAGTTGAAACCTCCTTATATATATATATATATATATATATATATATATATATATATATATAT
>JAPDSC010034372.1:0-10519 GCA_026290005.1 Latrodectus geometricus | reverse complement strand
TATATATATATATATATATATATATATATATATATATATATATATATTCTTTCTTTTATATCATCATTTGATTTTCTTACAAACTTAATATTCTTTTAATTTCAGTATTAGTGTTCTGTCTTTTTTTTCTTTTTTTTTTTAATTTTACATTTATTATATTAAATTATAATTAAACAATATTAGAATATAATATCGTTTCATACGTAAAATGAAATGTAAATATGATGAAATGTACATTTTAATTGGAAACATCAAGTCAAATAATACTCCCCTAATCAATTACATATAAGAATCTTAAAATTTATATTTTGTTTATTAAAGAATAAGTCTCATGAAAATCCTATGAAAAAAGTAATTCTGTTTTATTTTAAAGATAAATTATAAGAACTAAAGTATTTGAACAGTCTCATAATAATAATAATTTACTTTTTCATATCTTTGTATATAATATCAATATGATGTAATCATAATACCTCTGAGAGTTGGTTGGAGCCAGGCTATGGGTCTTTGGCTTCAATCATTAAATTGTATGATCCAGATGGTGCTGCCATCTATGAACCGAAGTCGTACATCCACCCTCATATTTGGGAACTCTGTTCAAAAACGGAAGACGCTCATTCTGTCTTCATTCGCCCAGTCTCAGACTGGCGGACTTTGCTTCGCTCAGTATCATAAGTAACAACTAAAACGTATTAATATATAAATAACAACAACACAATTTTATACAGAAAATTCATAATAGAAAATTAACTTATAAATAATAGTCATTGCCAACAATAATTTTAAATAACTTTCAATTATTATACATACTTTGTATTATAAACAGTAGTTGCAATGATAAATATGATGTGTATTCGTGGAATTCGTATTTTTTCATTTATTCTAAGAATTATGAACAAAAACTATTTTCACAAGTTAGTTTTAAACCATATTTAAAACATAATATCAGTAGAAACAAATTTGAAATAAAAAATAAACTTAAATAAAGTACAAGTTGATTTTACTTTTTCCTATTCATATTAAATCTATAGCATACATAAAAATTCATCCATCCAAAATATTATGAAGATTTTTGACTCAGAGAGGATAAAACGAAAATCATTGAGTATATTTTTCTCTTTTGTTCCCCAGATTTTTGTAAAATAAAAGGACGAAATTCTCAGAGTGACTTTGTCTAAGCTCATTCATGGTTAATTTTAAATATGAATCATAACTACAATGTTTAAAATTATTTAAATTAAATATTTGCGATCATAATGTTTAAATTCTCAAGAATGTGTAATTTATACGGAAGATAACAAGACAAACATTGCTTTCCATGGTAAAAAATTAGCACAGTGTGCTTTTTATCATAATATTTTAGTTTTTGAATTGTACAAAAATACATCTTGTACAATTTTGTTTAGTTGTGTGGATGAAATTAACTATGTGAATAAACTACACATAAAAATAATCAAACCAAAAATACTTAAGAAAACATTTGCAGATATATGCAAAAATTATTCAAAATTGATTAAAATACAATTAAATGACTGATTTTGTTTTTTATTTTTACATTTTGAGTGATGGATTCATTGAATAATGGAAATCTGAAAGGTAAGAGATTGTATTTTTGACAAAATCAATTATATGCTAGCAGCTTTATATCAGTTGAATCAGATTTTGAAGATACCATGCAGAGAATAATGTAAATCATTTTACAATCCAATCTCTTTGTAACTATAACTGCATTTGTTAAAATATTCGTTGCACCACTAGACATAATCCTACTTTCTTCTTGAATAAACTGCCATTTTATTGTTGTATTACTAGCAGCGTGTAAGAGATAACCAGTCATCTTTGATAAATATCTAGCAAAAATATCACAAGATTAGATTAGAGAAGTATTTATATTAAATAACGTTAGTGAATATAATCGCCCATTTCTATGAAAAACCCAAATATTGTTTAATACTGTTTAATGAATATTCTACGAAAAATTAGTATAACTAAAAACAATTTTACATGAATTATTATAATATAGAAAACCATACTTATATTTTTATTATTTAAAACCATGTTTAAACCATACATATAGTATTTTGCTAACTAATCGGTTATTTATACGAATTTGTTTTAGTTTAAGACAAACATTAAAGTACTGCAATGAAAACCAATTAATATAGAATTACCAAAGTAAAATTTAAAGAAAAATATATGATAAAATGAAATTAATAAGATTTCAACGAATTAAAAAAATTACTTAGGATTAATTTTATTTTAATAGTGAAAAAAAACTTCTATATTTTAATAATTAAAATTGTTGAATAGTTAACAGAAAAATTATTGCAAACAAATCAAAAACATTTGCCTTACAATATAGTATCGTTTCTTATATCACAAAACGATGTTTTGCATCACGAAACGAAATCTCATGTATAAATTAGCTAAAAATGAATTGAAAAAAATAATAATGTGTAAATATTTTTTCATTACGAAATTATTAAATATTGAAGTCGGAATTGTTAACTCTATGTTTAAGTTAATTTTCATCTTTCACTGTAGTGGAAAATCAAAAAATACATTCGCTTGAAAAGGCAAATTAATACATTTTCAAAAATTGGAAAATATGTAAAAGTCATTTACTTTTTCTTATTCTGGGGCAAAAATTATTTGATTAAAAAAATCAAACTGGAAAGATTAAAAAAAAAGGATATCTGTCATAAACACAACACTTTTAACATTTTTTCTATACTCCTAACGGTAATGCCTCGAGCAGCCCGATAGTGGTTAGCACTCTTCACTTCAGTTCAACAGTTCATGATGTCGATTAATACCTCAGGCTTATTGCTTATACAAATTCCACTTTAAGCTTAACTCTGAATCTACTTTGCCTTCATTTGCACAAAATGATCATAGCATGACAAACAAACCAATCTTAGAGGGGCAGCACACAAATAACAATTTCAAAAAAGAAAATTCGTTAATTTTTTGAAGGGGTGCGAGTTACAAAGTTGAATGTTAGGTAATTTATATTAATTACAATGTGCAAAATGAACTTTACTAAGAACATATATCAGAGTTTCTTAACTACAAAGGTTGTAATCCTAATTTCGAAAAAAAAAATTTATTTTCAGTTAATCTGAAACTTTTATCCCAATACAAAATTCAATCCAATTATTATAGTTGATTGAGAATGTTGTAAATCACTTCATTATTTGCAACCATTATCAATCGAAGTTCTTAAAAAATTTCTGGAGAAATAGAAAAAAATACTTTTCTTATACTTAAAATTTGTTCAGAGAAGCCTTGTTGAAGTAAGTATAAAGCAAAATATAATGCTTTCTTTATATCCTATTAGTACAGAGAATAAAAACAATCATAATAATAATAAAATTATCATATCCAAATATGACATAATGTATCCTCTTATCCCTCTATATAAAATTATTTATTCCTTTACTTGCCTCTCTTTATATAGTTAGTATCACTTTGTTTGCAACTCTTTCTAGAAATATAATTGTTTTCAGAAACAGAGTGTCTCCAATTCATTGAAATTTTTTAACCCAAGGAAATAACATGATCTGTTTTAACAATGAGACTATAATAAAAAAAAATTATTCTAATTATAAACAAACAATCTATATATTTAAAAAAATATAAAAATAATATTTGTAGACTCTGTTATTTTAAATATATTGAAACTGTAAAACATATTTTTGTAATTTTTAACCCAGCAGAATTATTTTAAAATTTTGCTATTGCTTGCAAGATTTTAGGCATTATGCATTTTCCACCGTCATTTTTAATGGAAAATTTAATATCTCTGACGAACACAAGCAATTTTCTGAAATTTAATGATTATATTACAGTTTAATTATGATCAACGAATAAACATAAAGTAACAAATACAGCCTTTAATGATTTCGAATTGAACACAAATCCCTGTAAAAGCGTATTAAAGTATATTTTTTAATTTTATATAATATCATATTTATAGTTTCTTATAAGCAAACAATGAGATTATTGTTTCATCCACATTTGGTTCAATGTATTAGAACTGTTTATACTTTTTGCCGTAAAAAAATGCTAGTTTTGTATATATTTTCATATTTATCCGAAAACCGAGAAACAATTGTTTTTATCATTAAACAACAATCGAAATATTTTTAGTTATAAAAGATAAGGTTTATATATCGCCAATTTGCCACCATATTTTTTATTTTATGAAATATTATCTCAGAATTACGCATTTTAAAATTTCGTTATAGCTAAATTATAAAACAAAGAGAAGAAAGAGGTGTGGAAATTTTCAATTAGAATCACCTTCATCATTATACTCCATAAAAGAATTACATGGTGAAATAGCATTAAAATAATAACTAAACATGTTAAAAACGAACGGTGGTATACATTAGAGGTGAATATGTAACACAAAATAAGAATTACATTGGCTGTAAGTTCTTAATTGAAAATAAATGCTACAAAGATAAGTTTACTTTATATTGTTATACTAATTTTTAAACATCAAGTAAAATAAAACCTGCATTTTATTATCTTTTGAGAATTTATTGATTAGTAAAGGATTTTTCAATGAAAATATTTTTTTCAAGAATGTGTCTCTTTTATAATATTATTTAATAAATCAAAGGATTAGAAAAAGGAATATAAATCATATTTTGCTGAAAACTATATTAACATTTTTGTAATAATGATTATTAATCTATATGAAATTACTAAACATATTGAACGAAAAATTTTGTTAAGACTTCTTCAATTACTTTTCGTACTTGTAAAAAGGATTGGGGAAATTATATAAATTAAAAATGCAGTTTTAGTATATCATTTCTTTAAAAATATTTTTTCAAAAATAATTTTGAATTTTAAAGAATTTATAAAACTATCAGCTATAATTTCTCATATTTCTCATCTGCATTTCTCTATTCTAACTGCAATGGATTTATAGCGGATATCTTATAAAAAAGCAATTTTTAAGTAAGAAATTTCTGAACATAAATAATAGACTGTTTATTTAAATTCACGAAGTATATAAATATTGCATGTTGATTTTCAGCTTAAATGACGGTTTTACTAAATATTATTGAGTCCCTTTCATCTTTAGCGAAATATATTACATACTTTCAAAAATAAGTTCGAAGATGAACTATATATATAAAAAAAGTTTCAGTATTTTCAGAAATAGAATAAAATGTTTCCCTAATTTCTATAAATATCTAGCAAAAGAATGAAGACCAAATTCTTCATGGTTTAACCAGAAGTACCCCGAACCATGAAGTCTTCAAAAAATCATGATAAAAGATTTTCTCCTTCAGGCTTTCGAAAGAAAAGAAATATTGGAGGAAAGAGGTTGCTGCATAAAATATGAATTTCTATTCACTCGATTTTAGTATTTTATCTTTTTAAAAATTTGGAGCTATTTGGTTTTCTGTGATAGGTTGATAAGTTTAGAAATATTTATGCAAAATATTCTGGTAATAATTTAAATACAAATAAATTCCTTAAAATGAATCCATTACTTATTAAAACAACATTTTGAAATATGTTGTAGTATTTTATGACTGTATTAATGTAATCCTGAAATTAATTACAAAATAATGGTAAGAAATATTTTTACAACTTAAATATATTTTTCAATATTTTTTCATAAAGAAGAAAAATTTTAAATTGCAATTTGTTTACTAAAGATTGAAACACCAAACATGTTCATCAATTGGGGTTGAATTATGTTTGTTGAAATAAATTATTTTAATTAATGATTTCTGAAATATCTATCAATCAAACACTTTAGTAATAAATCATATATGATAGTGAGTTTTATTGAAAAATTAAGTCAATATAATATTTAATAAAAATAAAATTTGAAACAAATTGTATTTTGTAAGTATACTTATTTAAATTTATTGTATGATAAAGAATAAAATAAAAACATTTTCGAAAATGTTTCATCAGAATATTTATAAATTGTGGGTAGTTTAGTGATTACTATTAAAATAATCTTACTATATGGATAACCATATTAAGTAAATCGTATACTGTCGGAGCTTTTCCAATTAAAAACTAGATTGGTATATCATTTAATAAAAAAGAAACATATTAAATCTCAAAAAATCTGTGATTAAAATATATATATATTTAATTTATTGTTTAAAGTAGAAAAAATCCTTATTCAGTGAGTATTTACAGATGGTGTGGTTTACTGCTATATAATTATAATTGGTATTTCAAATATTATAGATAATGGAAATTATTCACAGGATTTCAAGTCTTTTACAAGTTATATTTCTTTTTGAAGAAGCTTAAAGATTTATTACAATTATGGCGCACGTGCTGACATATTTTGTTGGTTTTCTGATCAGACTGAAAATATTGTTGGTCTGACTTATCTTTGCAATTATTTAGTGATGAATATTTAGTGATTAATTGTATTGCTGAGGCAGAAAAATTTAAATAACTAATTTCGTTAATCTGCGCTTTAGGTCCCCTACTCTGCCAACTCGGCGATAAATGCACCAAGCGTGGTAAATCGGACGTTTTTGTACCTAATGAGCTCTTTATTGCAACCCCGGAGCAAATAATTTGCGCTTTTTCGCGCATGCTCATTAATTGGTTTTTTCTTTTAGCATTTTCATTGGTTGTTAATTAGTTTCAGTTTGAAAAATTGGTCATTTTCATTGGTTGCTAATTAGTTTAAAAACGTTTAAAATCGTATTCCATTATCGCCATGGCAACAACGTTTTTGAAAACCCGCCAAGTACGGGACTTACAGTACACTTTCGCCAAGTTGGCAGATTAGGGCACCTAAAGCGCATTTTCACCACTAATTTTATAATTTGTGTACCCTAAATTTATTTTGATTTTAAAAGAGCTTCCCAATCATTGAAGATGTGAGATGAAGACAAAATATTCACACAGATTTAAAAACGTAATATAGGCGTTTCTGCAAACAATATTTTAAAATGAAAAAAAAGCATATAATATTAACAATAAATCATTTACGTAATGACAGTTCTTTGTGTCTATTTACAAAAATCATTAAGCCCTTTCTTTGTGCAATTAAATTTTTAACTTACAGTAATATTAAAGAAACTTGATATTAACGAATTATTTAATGGTTTTTTATTCGGAAACATGTCTGATGCATTTAAATAATTTTAATATTAGATTATTTTGAATAACATAAATTGACACAAATTGTTTTCAATAGTATACCAGACATTTTTCTTATTAGTAATATTAGAAAATTTGATCATTAAGGAAATTTGTGGTGTGACAGATGAAATTTATACATTGAATATTGATTATATTTATACCTTCACACTTACACAGCTTAAATTTTTACTTTCTTAAAATAAGACAAATAACTATCATATTGTGGATCTCTGAGACAAGGATGTTAAACTATTTTAAGAAACATAGTCTACAATATAATATTGAATTATCATATTCCATGATATTGAAATCAACATTTTAAGAAAAAATAGTCCCTTTTCTGAAAATATGAATAACTCGCAAGTGTGAAAATGTAAAGAATTTTTAAAGAAATACAAATCCAAATTAAAATGTTAAAACATTTAACGCCATTTATGAAAAAAAGAAAAATATAAGACCAAATAAAATATTTTATTATAATATTTCTATAATAAATTTATTATACAAACTATACTAAATTATTTATACAACCCTTACTATTTTTTCATTAAAAACAAAATAAATAAATAAAAGAAAATAATTCTCGTAAAAAATATTATATTCACAGCTCTGTGTGTGTGTTTGTGTGTGCGTGTAACTATGTAAGTCTGTTCTGGGTATGTTTGAGTGTAGTTTTAAATGTATTCCTACACATCACAAAGAAGCAAGTAAAAAAAATTATTTATGGTAAAATTTTTATCTTTAAATAATAAATAGTTTTAATTAATTTGGATATCACAAAACTCCCATGCTAGGTATCTTAAGTAAACCATGCAAAAACATCATTCCAGCCCTAATTCTTCGCTGTAATTCAAATAGAAAATGGTGAAATTCAATTACTTAGATCATCTAGAACCAATGAGGTTAGATTTTTCCAATGTCACGCAGAATAGAGAAAGTCTTATCAAAGACAAAAATCAGACATTCACTAAGTGAAATGAGATTTAGACTACAGTTAAAATATATCAATATGCATTTCCTTGCTGAAAGATAAGTGTATGCATACTTAATTTCCATATTCATTCACAGTTAAGAATTTTCTGATAAAAATGAAAAAGTAGTTATCCAAAATGTTGGAGCTGCAAATAATAAGAAATAATCTTATGAATGTAATAAAATCTTCTTACCATACCTCAAAATAACAAATTTGTATCACGTGGTTTAGATACAACTAACTTACCTTACTTTTCTTTGACGTAGAAAGTTTTATTTGTAATCCATATACTGTTAAATATTGGCAGCTTTATATCAGATTTCTATTTTTCTCTTCTACTTTTGCATGTGATGTGGCTTGGGAGTATTTAAAGTTTCTTAAAATTATACTTCCAAATGTGTCTCAATATGAATCATTAAAATCTTGATTGATAAAAATACAAAAACATATAAAATTTTTCAAATTATATACTATTCATCATATGACATCAAATGGCATATTATAATAAATCCACATTAGAAATGTTTGTTTAACACTGTATATATTATATTGATACCTAAGTGGGACGAAAATTATTCTTAAAAATTTTAGATGGTATTATTTTTGTCTCGACTGAAGAATCAAAATGATTTTCTTTTAAGTGAGGCTCTCCTACTCCTTTGTGACACTAAATGTTTGTTAAACTACACATACATTTTTTTATACTTGACAACTATTGCATAACGCATGCGTAAAACTCATAACCGAGGTTAAAAAAATAGAAGATTCTACAATATCATGAGAATATATTCCATTCCATTCTTGTATAGGGCGTCTGTCATAGACCTCATTCAAAATGAGTATAGTAAATACAAATCTAATATGATATGCTCAGATTAAATATTCTTTTGTTTAAAATTGCTTAAAGAATATCAAAATTCCTGACTGCAGTTTCTGTATATTACGTATATCACCCAACGAGTAATAACTGTATTTACGACAAGCATTTAAGCGTCTGTATACAAAAACTGACATTACTATAAAAGATTCCCTTTTTCGCATGAGTCGTAAGATTTTCTTTACGCAAACAACCATCATTCAGATATTTCACATGAAAAAATTCACCTACATTCGGCTTTTATGTTCACAAAGGAGAAAGCTTCTTTTCATTTACAATTTTCAAGGAAAAATACGATATGTGTTCTAGCTAGGTTTGACGCTTTTTGCAATTTGCTTTCATATTGTACTAAATTCGTTGAATAATAATAAATATTCTAAGCTTTAATATACTCAAGAAATGTCCTTGAGTTCAAAGATAAAAATTGCATTTTCATAACAAAACAATCAAAAAAGTAAAATGTATAAAATAAACTGATTTTGTTTCACTTACGTAATTAGACAAAATTTTGGAACATTTTATTTGTAATATTATTATATTTTGAATATATTTCATTTTAAAATGGAAAATCAGACTGCTTAAATTGTTTTGGTAAAATATTCGTATTATATACGAACACAACCTGCTTGAAAAATGTATTCATCTAAAAAAAAATTAAACCAGACCTGCGAAGTTCATAATATTGATACGATTTTAGTCATTCAGCATCATTATTAATTTAAAACGAAGAAATTTGTTTAACGATCAAATAAAAATAGTACGGAAATGCCGATTCTTAAGTCATTTCTTTCTGTAACTGGGTTAAGATATTTGAGCAGATAATTTTAATAAAACTTATTTTTGAAGCATACTTGATAGAATTCTGAAAAGATATTCAACATTGAAAATAATCGTATTAGACCTTAATGAATTGAATTGATTAAAGTAAGTTTTTAGTCAAAATTAAATACAGTAAATAATTTTTTGCAGCAGTAGATGAAATATTGATTAGAAAAATGTTTAAAAGATACAGAATATATTCAAACCAAAAATAAATTTGGCATCTCATTCCCAGGATATCTACTCTGGAAAGCGTAATTAACCCTTCAACCTAATCTTATGGAGTCCTGTTTACTTAAAATCTCGAAAGACATTTTATAGTGTTTGGTTATGGGATATACACAATTGTCTGAAAAGAATCCTAATTGTTTTTTAGTACAGATGTCTCCCATATGTGACACTTTTATTCTATTTCACTAAAGTCTCCCCTAAATTTGAAATATTTAATCTCAAATAGCAGATAACTTGAAGCACACTATTCTCTCCATATGTGAATCCAACTGTTGTTAAATTATACATACAGCAGGGATGCTCTATCATAAGCGTTTGGCTCTACTCATCTCGTCTCATTTTTTATACGAATATTCTTAGACTTATTTTGAACAACTCCATATATTTCTGTTCAATTCAATATCTTTCTACTAGATTCAATATACTTATATTTCTATCAGAAATATATATATATATATATATATATATAT
>JAPDSC010034367.1:6930-20230 GCA_026290005.1 Latrodectus geometricus | reverse complement strand
ATATATATATATATATATATATATATATATATATATATATATATATATTAATCTATTTTACAAAAGGTTGCTTACAATAAAATGATCAATAAGAAAATAAAATTTAAAAGTAAATTATGATATGACTATTATTGTAAAAGTCAATATTACTAAATCATATTTTATTACATGTTTAATTAAAGTAAAGAATTTAATATACTTACAAATTCTCTATTATTTTCTAAGCTCAATACAAGTAAATTTCTAATATTTCTTGTACATTAGTTCAAATCTAAATATGATTTAATAGAAGAATTTGGAAATACTTTACAGTTATTTATTTAAATGCATTTTCATTGAAATCTCAATGATTTCTGTTTAATTTAATACCGCTTCCGGTTTTTCAATTCAAAGTGTTCACATTCTTCCTTCAATTACGTTATCGCTCATTGATTTCATATAAATTCCTCCACTCCAAAGAAGCTTAAGAACGTATCGAATTTAACGGCCTTAGCTGATCATGTGACACTTTATGGATGATGTATTTTTAACCACGCCACATTCAGTAAATTTTCAATGCACATTGGGGTCACGCTCATTAATGCACTCTTGCTTTTCTTTTCGGGACTTTCGCCAATCACTCATACCCAATCACATCGAGCGTTTTATTGATTTTAATAGCCTTAATTAGAGAAGACGTGATTTATGTTGATTAGATCCCACGACGACTCATTTTCGGTCTGATTGGATGAGTGTGTATGACGTCATCTGAGCTGATCAAACCGTTAGCTAATTACAAAGTAGTAGCTGTAAAACATCTGCGATATAAATCTTGTTTTGATGCTTGTCAATTATGTTTGAAAGTTGTTGTATAACTGTTTCATTTGTAATTAATATTAATTTAGAGTTTTAATTTGCAGCTCTCTTTGTTTGGTATGACAAAGTTATAAAATTAAGTTTCATTCCTAAAGGACGAATTTTTTTTTTTCATTTCAAATAAACGAGTGTTTAAAATAAGAATATTTAGTTAAATGAAGTATGCTTTTTATGTAAATGTTGTAGTTATAAACTCATTTTATGATATTTTATATTTACATTTCCCGAGAAAGGTCTTAAAATAACGTCAGTTGATATTCTGTAAATTAAAAATTATTCTAATTAAACGCATTCATTTAATATATTATTTCTGTTCAAAGTAGATCATCGCACAACGTGAATAAAAGGATCTGATTTGAAAATTTAATTACGAAAGCAAAATAATTTCATTCATAAATAAAATTTATTTTCTTATTTTTCCATTTATTATTTCTTATTATAAGAAGTTTTACTAACAGAAATTATTCATATTTCTTTTACTGCAATTTTTTAGAAACAAAATTGTTAACAATTTTTATGAAAAATAATATTTGTAACTATTTTTTTTTACTTACCAAATGTTTATAAATCAATTAAAATTATTATTATTGTATATAATATACAAATCTTTAAAGTTTTGTGACCTAAATTATTAACATTAAATAATATCCATAATAATAAAAGTTACCAAATAATATATTCAAATAATGTAATCACCAAATAATGTATTCAAATAATGTATTCTTATAAAACAAATTGATTTTATACCTCCATTTAATTTCTATTTCATTTATATTTATGATTTGTATCGCACTGTTTGTATCGCATTGCTTGTATCGCACTAGAGTTACACAATGGACTCTGGGTGACTGTCTGAAATATATCTAAAGTATATTAATAAAAAATAGTTTATTGTGTAGTTTTGAATCACTTGAGTTTAACAAGTCATCTGAAATTTTCTTTGGTTTTTCTTTGCACGCGAATTAAAAAATAAAATGATTCAACTAGAAAAGTTTCATTAAATTCCTTTCAAATAAAATTTTGCAGAGAAACCAAATATGTCATGTAATAATGTCATGATTTTACTCATTTAACAAGTTCTTATTTGAAGCATAAATAAAGTAAATATTGTCTTATTTGTTTAATCTACATGGACTAAACTGCTGTTAGTTATTTTTTCACTTTCATTGAAATCTCATTTTTAAAAGAGAAATTTCTTAGAAAATTCACAAAGCACTCAGAAATTAACTCTATTTTTTTAAAGCTATTTATTAATATTTTTAATTGTTCTGAATAATTTTTGCATCAAATATTTATTACTAATTTAATTCAATGCTCTTTTGATTCAATCTTTAAAAATTTCCAACTAACAGTTATTTATTACGAAACTGTTGTATAGATGTCCAAGATATTAAAATTAATTTTTCATACAACAAAACATAATTGTTAAAACAAAGATAACTACGCATGAATAAAATAGAAATGTGCTTTGTTTTTATTTCACACTGTTAAATCTGGCTGTTTCTGTTAGCTGCACGTTTAAGGATTTAGCCTACAGCTTACTTATCAGTTAATGGATTCGAATTTTATCTCACATATAGATTTTTATTGGTATTTGGAATCCATCTTAAGTTTTGACATCGATCGTATAAATAATCATATGCAAAAAAGTGACTTCACAAACAAACTTGCTTGACATTTTTATTAGAATTGATCATGTGTGGACTCCCGAAAAAGGAAAAATGTCAAGAATCTGAGCATTTTTAATTTTGATTTTAATGGTAAATTTTAATGTCACAATAACTTTGAATTCATTTGAAATTAAATTCGAATATTACGTGCATTATTACGTTAAAAATATTTATTCTAACTATCACTAAAATCACTAAATTTAAAAATAACTGATTTTAGAGTTCTTTTTCAAATATCTTTTCACTTCATAGTTATTCAGTAATGGGGAAAAAAAAAAGTATGTTAAGGAATTTATTTCATAGTTCATAAGTACAATTACGATGTTTTCAATTGAAAAAATATGAATTAAATTAAAATTCTTCTGCATAAAAAAAGACATTTTTTAAAAGAAAAACTGAAAATATAAATGGAATCTCAAAAACGCGTAAGCAATAAAACTTTCTTCATTTTTATTAAGAGAGAAGTCCTCTTCATTCCAGAGTCTGTAGATGACTTCTGCTAGATGTGAGATACCGAATTCTCTTCTGAGTAGACAGTTTAAAAGGGGTAGGAGGTGCAAGCTCGCTTTTCGAACTTAATTTCCTATTGATTTTCTGTTTAGAATGTCAATGGTGACTGGGACCGGTCTCTGACGGATTCGGTCGTTAACTCGTCTCTAGACGAGAAAAGCACCCTTTTATGTCTCCCGTCGAAGAGCCACCAGGCAGGAATTGGTAGTTCTGCTGGTGGGCTTCATATAGCGTGACATGCTGTCTTTTATTAGGGTTAAGCAAAGCAAGAAAGTGAAAAGACCTATTATTACAGCGAGCCTTTTCTATATTGACCACCCTAAGTTTAGGGAATAGATACAGCTAGATGTATTACAGATAAATGATACAACCAGCTGTATTAAGCGAAAAACAACACTATCAATGCTTTAAGCAGAAACCAATTTAAATTTGAGAATGGATAAAATTACTATGGAATTTATAAAATGTAAATAAATCTTACATAGTTTTCTTAAGATTAATATGATTGGCATAATTAATTTTGATTGTTATTAAAGCTAATATCAGAAAAAAAAGAGTTGATTTGAAGTTTTAGTATTTTATTTAGAAACAGAACTAAATAGGCTTTGAAAAATGAGAGAAATAAAATTATTCTAGAATGTAATCATGTTTTATAATTTTCTTAAGAAGAATTTGATTATTTTTATATTTAATTTTGTTATTAAAGCTAAAATTTTAGGTTAGACTATACTTTTGGGTGCCCCTTTGATTCTCGCCAAGTTGTGATCGCTAAACTAAGAAAAACCGAATCGCGTTCTGATTGGTTTAGATCCAGTCGAGGCTCTGATTGGTTTATCGTTTTTAGAATTTTGAAAATCCAACGGACATTGTGTTATTTTTTAATGTTCAACCATATCTGTTAGCACAGTAATCGGCGAGAACATTAATAGCGCCAAAACAAATTGCCAAGTTCACCAAAGGGCACCCTAAAGTATAGTTTTACCAAAATTTTAAATAGAATTCAATGAATTATATACACGAAGTTAGATTACATGTTCTAGAGCCACGAGATTATTTGGAAATGGAACCAAATAGACCTTGACAAAATGGGAAAAATTTAAATATTAATTTCAGTGATATGTATGAGTTTATAGTTTGCTAAAAAAAATTGGTTACAATTATAAATATTTTTGATTGTAATCGAAGAGAATTTCGATTTTTCGTTTAACTCA
Organism: Latrodectus geometricus; assembly: GCA_026290005.1. Lineage (NCBI taxonomy): Eukaryota > Metazoa > Arthropoda > Arachnida > Araneae > Theridiidae > Latrodectus > Latrodectus geometricus. The sequence continues at coordinate 15,984 of JAPDSC010034367.1, read as the reverse complement.
TTGTAAATACTATGATAGATATTTATAACTGTAGTTGTGATTTTAAACTTATAAAAATAAACATGTCGGCAGAATAAAATAGAAAATAATCTTGGCCTTTAGGTCATTCATACTTAACATTTTCCTGTTAGATGCCCTTTATTTTGTTCACAAAAGGAAAGTGTCAAGCATAACTTTCATCAAAGGAAAAAGTTTCGCGGCTTATATCAGGTGATACGTTTGCACAAGAAATAAACCGCAACTTATCTTTCTGTGAGACAGTCCATGCTAACAATGAAAAAGATTTTTAATTCGAAAAGGAAATTATTTGCAAATAGTGTACGTAGCCAATATTTATAAAATATAAGCTATTCAAAGGGATGAGAAAAAATTGTCTATGTTAAAAATTATTATGTTTAAAAATATTACATATATATACATTGAATGTGTAAAATTCTAGGGAAAATGGCGCAAACTCCATCAAATTTCCAGGAATTTTATATTGTTTCTACAATCGTTTTATATTCTAGTGCAAAGGTAATTTAGATTCATTATTTTAACATAAAAAAATTACTATTTAAGTAGAAAAGATCTAAAAAGAATAAAATTTGGTGACTAAACAATCGCATTCCATTTTGAAGTAGGTGGGTCCCAAATGCTTATCATTTTGTTCTGCAGTGAAATATTAGAGCTGAACTCATGTATGTGTGATACAAATACAAATTGCTTATTAAAGTAACAATCCAAGCATTTGGTGAATGGTTTTCCATTATTGGCGAGCATCATACTTTTGGCGCCACTTTTTTCTCAGTTGGCAAGATTTTATAAATGTAATCAAAATGATTCTTTACACTCAAAAATGATATATCAAACGAAAAATAATTGTAACAATTAAACTCTTATCATAAAATAGATGAAATTATTAGTCATTTGATTTAGCAAAATCTTTTGAAGACATAAAATTTTACTAACTGGATTGCAAATCTAATTTTTTTTATTTATTAATAAAGTTATTACTTGTTCCATCTCTTAATTTTCTTTCGAGATTTTAATACATTATGAAATACATAATTACTTGAAAATAATATGGCAAAATTATTAACGAAACGGGAACTCAAATGCTAGAATTTTTTCAAAACTTATCTATTAAATGTAAACTATTAAACATTCATGATGACAATTGAATAAAAGAAAAGGCTTTTTTATTTTATTTCCCTGTCAATATGTAACAATAGTTGAGAAAAAAAATTTATTTGTAAAAGGGTTTTAAACTGCATTAACAATTGTTTGTTATCAAAAATCTTTTCAATTGTGATGCATTTAAAATGCAATTAAGAACACGAATCCAATTCTTTTAAACGAATAACTGGAAGAAAACTAAGCATGAAAAAAAAATGGGTTTATTATCAAAGATGTATATTTTCCAATGGTTTGTTGTTTTTCTTAGATAGCGCAGTTATCGAAATTTGTTATTCTTGTCGATTTTTTTTTCCGAGGAAGAAAAATTCCATTCTAACAGCCAACACATGCCAGCGAAAAGCGTCGATAAATACTTCAAGATTCAAGAGCCGTGGACAGAATCGGTAATGTTTTATTCGATTTTCTGTTTGTTCAGGCATGATCGTATATTTCCATCGCAATTCTGAATCGAAGCCTCCGCCTCTCTGAGAAAAGCAAAAACTCTGAGATCGCCTACTGGAAAAATTGTCAACTTTTACCTAAGTATGAATACGTAATGTTGTTGCTGAAGAAAAACAGAAATGAAACATTTGAATTGAATTTTTAAAAAATCGTAAAAATTGAAAATACATTTTTGAAAAATCAAATATTTCATTAAATTTATTAATTATATTTATTGTTTATTTAATTAAAATTAGAGATTATAATTATAACTTAAGTTAGAGAATTCAATACTATAATGTGAAATTAGTAAACATTGAATCATATGCATGTTTAATTCCATAGAGTTCGAAGTGCACGAAAATTAATTTATTATGATTCTTTAGTGTATTTATAATACCAATCAATAAAACAATTGTATAAGTTTGTTTGTTATATTAAAATTTAAAGTACCTTCTAAAATTAAAATTTTAATTTATAGTTTTCTTTGGAATATTATATAATTTCATATATCAAATGAACTTATAAAAATCATTATTGTTGATATTTTTCATTTATTTGTGTTCCCATTTTACCTGAAAAAAATCAAATTATATATCATTTTTGTGTATCTATCTATTTATGAATGAAGAAACTGTAACTGTAAGAAAAAATTCTATTTCAAATTAAAAATAAAACTTCTGCAATTGAAATAAAATTATACATGCCTAATGATGGTATTATTTTGCAACAAGAAAATTTCCACTTTTGCGGTCATTCGCATTGCTTTTTAACATAGATTATGTACTGAAGTTTAAACTTTAGTTTCAATAATATGTGAAGAAGCAGATGATTAGAATATAACAAAGATTATTCTGTTGGCGAGTAAAGATATGGAAAAGGAAATAAAATTCTTAGTTTCCTATACGATAAAGAGGATAAAATAAAAGCATTTGATATCAAAAAGTAAAAGTTTTCCTCTGAGTTAATCGAAGTTTATTCGACTGTTATCTTCGAAACTGCGCATGCTCATAACGTGTATATTTTTGATTTGCAAAGCATTTATCATATATGAATCAGAAGGGGGCACGACATCTGTATAACAATACTTGGAAGTTGATTCACTTGTTGGAAACCGGTTCAAGGGTGGAGAAAGGGTCATCAGTTGATCTGTGACATCCTCGAAGTTTGGGATGGATGTTTACCATCGTTCATTGTCCGGAGCACGCGATATACTTACGGAATTTTTTTCGGGGAAAAAAAAATTGTGGTGATTAATTTTTTGTCCCACTTCCGCGAACCATTAAAAAGATAAGCATAAGCATTCTGAGTTATTGACTTAAATTGCTCTCCCACACAAAATTCAAAACAATATTTTAGTAGGTTACTGATATGCACGAAACGGCATTGTCGCTGGAAATGAAAACGTTAAGATTTGGAAAAAATGATAAATTGAAATTCAAGAGAATTTTGTTTCTGAAAAAAAAACAAGGTTTTAGTCACAACACCCACCATTTAAATTTTCGAACTTTTATCTATTTTAAAAATATCAGTTTGGGGAAAAAGTAATCCATTATTTTTTCGGTAGACATCTGTAGTGATCGATATCTCGTCAGGTATATATCAAACAATTTCAGATTTATGCTCGTTGGAAAGGTGACATTTGACACTAAAATATCCTCTTGCGGTTTTTTGTTTGATTAATTCAGTTACAGCAAACAGAAAATTCGATACATTTTCGTTTTTCTATTGTAACGGCGAAAAAGATAGCCGGGTGGCTAAAATTGTGAAAGGTGTTTATCGTCCTATATAAGACTGTATTAACCAGTTACGTACAATTTTTCTTTCGTCGATTCCGTTCGGGTATTTTTGATGTTAGAGATGCACCTCGCATGTGGATACAGCATCGTCGAAAATGTCTATGAAATATCAAAAATGATCGAAGTTAACCGCATGTCAGCAGTCGTAACGCGCAAGACCTAAAAATCTACATGAAATCTGTTTTAAACCTTTTTACAAAGCGAATCCAAAAGAAGTTACATAAACTTCACGTAGAACTAATGGATTTTTTTTTCCCCAACCTAATAATTTATGTTGGATTTAAATGTTCTGTGCAGTTTGTACATTTGCTTGTATGTGAATAAAATAAGGGATACACACAAATGAATACAATAAATTTCATTATAAGATTAATTTATAAATTGCAATATGTGTAATTATGTATTTCATTTCAAATATTGCTTAATGGTTTTTATAAAATGAGAGATCTCAGCATTTATCTCTATTACTTAAAATTAAATCAAGTAATTCAAATTAAAAATATATTTTATTAATTGATTTATGGTAATTGTGGTAATTTTTCACAAGTAAATAACAAGGATAACTATAGTGAGAATGAAATAATAAAATGTACCCTTTATTTAAAAAAAAAAGAAAAAAAAAGCAATATACCAAATAATACTAATAATAAGGAAAACTATAATTTTAAACAAATTATTAATTTAAAAAAAAATTAATTTTGAATAAAGAAACTAAATTTTAACAAAAAAATTCATCATATTAATTATATGAAAAATAGTAAGTGATTTGTTGCAAGTTCTTTTATACGTTTACAGCAAAGCTTTATTTCATGGTGATAATTTTTTAATGGATGAAATGACATAAATTAGAATTTCGATAGAAATCATTTAAAAACAAATCAAGACAAAATTACAAAAAATCATGAATCACTTAAAAGAAACAAAGAATAATCTTTTGTGAAAGAATTAATTTGAAATTCCAATGAACATTAAGCCGAAAATGAGAAATTCTTGATTTATAGAGCTCTTGATAATAATCGTACCCATCTCGTACTAACTTTAGAGTTTACTTTCTTAAAAAAAGGATTTCTAGAATTAAAATAAGATGTTGTTTACTTTTGCAACATTTTCTTAAAGAATATCTTAACTACTTTTTATATAAAAAAAAAAAGATTAATTTTTTTTTCTTTTTAGTTAAGTTCAAAGTTAGAGCTTTCAAAAAAATTTACTACTCACATGATTTTGTGAATTGATTTATCTGAGAGAAAATGTAGAAGAAGCTAAATCCTATCAAACTTCTTTATCAGATTATGCGTTTATCTTATAAAATTGTAGGTAGCAAATTTTCTTTAAGATAGTTGATGTTAGCTAAAGATTTACAGGCAACAAAAAATAAATAAAATAATATGAAAATTAATAAAAACTTGAATTAAGTATAAAACTATATTGTATAACTAGGTTATATATATATTCAGAAAATAAAAGTATTTACTAAATGTTTTTAGTTACATTATTTGAAATTTTTTGCAGTCAAGATTTAAAAAGATTAAGACTTTTTAAAAATTTACGAATAAAGCTTATTTAAAAATTTAATTAAAATTAATATGTCTATTATAATAATTTGATAAAAAAAATGCTATCTTGAATTTGAAAATCGAAACAAATCAAGAGAAACATCGAAAAAAAAGTAATTAATTTATAACAATTTCTTCATTAATTTCAAAAATAAATGCTGAAAAAGTTATTCTCTTCAAAATATCTTAAATCAAAGCAGAAATCATAAAAAGAAATTAATTTCATATATAATTTTCAATAACTTCTAAGGAAATACTTAGGTAAGTATGTGTTTCGTGAAGCTGTAAATCAAAGTAAATCAAGGAAATTTAAAAAATTGATAAAAAATGAATTTAAAGCCTTATTTTCTTCAATTAATAATAAAAATATTTTATTTCTGAAAAGCAAGAAGGAAATCATAAAGGAAAACTATAATTTCCAAATAAGGAAAAGAAAAATAATTAATTTCAATCATTATTTTGTTACATTTTAAACTAATTAATAATGACAAAATTGCTTTACTCGTGAAGCTATAGACCAAAACAAATTACTCTAGAAACATTAAAGGAAAACCAAGTCGAATTTTTAAAGCTATTTTATATCCATCAATTTTAAATGACGTCTGGAATTATACCTTTAAATAATTGCTAAAATAAACGTCACATAGTTAATATTTATTAAAAATTCCTGAAACATAACAAGTTTTGCTCTGATATTTTGATACTCAAAGGTAAATATTCCATTTTAAATATCGATTCACTGAAATATATTTACAAATTCTTTTAATAACTTTCTCTTCAAAATCAGTAGATTACAGACAACCAGAACACTGGTATAAGAACACTGTAATGTTCCAAAGATTTCTGATTTATACAAATATCCATCACACAAAAGAGGTTTAAAAGAATTTTAATTTAAAACAAATTTTATGCATGCGAGTTTTCATGATTATTAAAATTCTTGAGGAATTTATCATCTGTCAGTCAATTGCTAAGATTGCTATCTATGAAAACAAGGAAATAATCAGAGGAGATGATTAGAAAATATAAATGTTAGTGATGAAAGATGCTGATAGTAGCTTATAGATAGAGATTACAGTAAAACTAAATATTTTACTAGAACATACACAAAATCGCTTTTATCTGATGGTCTCAGTTTTTAAAAACAACCAAATTTAGACTTATTTTGAAATATCTACATTTATCGAGATAAATCTATAATACTAATACATAGATTTATAAGTCTCAGATTTATTAATAGAATGCATTCCGTATTTTCATAAAAAATGCAAAATAATTGGGATTTTTTTTTAATTTTTAAGGAATAATAATAAAATAAACGCAAAATTTAACTTTAAAAAATCATACAAAATCCCTTAAACATTATCTTTTCTTAATAATATTTATATATTCTCAAAAATAAAAGAAAATAGTGACATATAATCAGAAATTTAAGATTGAACCAAATTTTTCTCCTAAGGTTCGAACCCAGGTCTAGAGAATTTGAAAGCAAAATATTAGCCACTTTATAGCATCAACTCTCAAATACAGTAAGAGATAGTTAAACATCGTAAAAAGCAAATAACAATAATAACCATAACGTTATTGATCATATGAATGATTATTATAATTAGTGGTACATTTATACTATCAGAATCTGTAATATATAATTTTATTTCTGATCCATTATAGGTTCATTAAACATTAACAGTATATGAACTGATTATCACAATCAATGGTAGATTTGTACGATCAGTTTGTACAAATCTAGTTTTGTACAATAATATATATATGAAAATTATAAACATTTTAGGCTACCTGATTAGTACTGATGATGCAAATATAATCTGACTATACTTAGAAGGAACCCTAATTAAAAAATTTCAAATTGATATTCTACTTCTGGGGCTTTATGGAGCTCATATGGGCTAACAGTCAATAAAATACCATTAGAAAATTTAACATTTGGTTCAAGTGTATTAATTAGAGTTAAATATAAACAAATATGTATCAATTAGAGTTTAATAAAATATTTCAATGATGAAAAACAAGAAAACATTTTATTCATGGGGAATCATAAATTATGCATATAACATATCGACATATAGCACTTATGTTATGCACACACATTTCAATACAAGTATAATGCACGAAAATAAATCATGCAAAATTTTATTAGTAATTATACATTTTGAGCGACCAGATGTCATTCTTCAAAGTCGAAGACATGATATTATCATTCTCTTTTGTCATGTTTATGTCAAATATTATTATTAAAAATTAGATCGCGAAGTTAATATCACCTAACATCAGTACATTCAATATAACATTTCAATATAAGCTTTATGCACTAAAATAAATCATACAAAATTTTTATCAGTAATGTTATATTTTGCGCGACCAGATGTCATTCCTTAAAGTCAAGGACATTACATTATCATTCTCTTGTCATGTTTATGTCAAATATTATTATTAAAAATTAGATTGTGAAGTTAATATCACCTAACATCAGTTAACCTCCAGGGCAAAGTTAACTGATATTAGACATTTGATTTCTTAAAATAAACAATTTCTAGTTTATCAGGATTTACTATATTTATTTCAATTTTTATGGATAATGTTAAGGTTTGTAGCTGAATCCGCGTTTTGACAATGTGACTGATATAGTTATAAATATAGCTGATAATTTAATAGAAGTGCAAAGTTCTGATTATCCAGCAAATAACCGATTACCAGTATATGTAACACATTGCTTTGCCGCGAATTTTATTTTCGTGACAAAATAGGCATACTACAATCACGTAAGTGTCTTTTCGGAAGACAATCCGCTCTTCTGGTCGTGATTTCCTGTTCATGAATTCATGCTGCTTTCATACTTTCCCGAAAGTGCTTCCCTGGAACACATTGCGGAGTCCGTGTTTGATTTGCATACTACAACGACGAAAGAAAGTGTTCCAATTTCTTCGGAAGTGGAAATAGAACGACTGTTCTCACTTTTTTTTATTATCACCCATTCTATTTCTGTTTGATCAGCCAGAATTCGTATTTCCATTTATTTCTGCGGGTTTGGGAGCTGTAAAAGAAGACGCGATGAGGCGTAAATTCTCATCGCCATACGTGTTCGAATGTCATTCGAAAAGGGATTAGAATTAAATCGATACGAATCTCATCTCAGCGTGATACGTCTGCTTGAAATGAATGTCAATTTCGATTTTGGTTTTTTTTTTTTATTTTAAAAATAGAAAATATTTTATCGACGGATTAGTAAAAATATCAGACAAATATTGAAATATATGAATGAGACATATTTGAAATATTTATTAGAAATTGCTTTTTTATATAACTTTACTATGAAATTTTTTAAAAGCTGTTGTGCTCCTTTACATATGTAACTTTATGGGTTCCATTAATGTGTTTTTACAAAACATTAAAGCAAAATGTGATTTACATAAAATTAAAGTGAATATTAAAATTACAATATAAAATGCAGTTTTAACACTTAATGCATTTAAACTGTAAATTTCTTTTTCGAGCAAGATACGTTATAATGAAAATCTCAATATAAAGAATGTTTTAAAATCCTGTTGGAACTTCCATTAATGCACTTTATGTAACGTAAAATTATGCTACTGTGAAATTTCGATCAGAAAAGTGAATTACAAGAAGATTCGACTTTTTAGTTATAGTTCGTGATTTTGTGCATAAATTGAGTCCTCTGGTAGTGGAAAATATAACTATTATTAATGTGACTATTGAAATCAAAACAGATTCACATTTTTCATAAAATAAACAAGAATTTCCCCAAAATTTATAGATTATCCCTTAAATACATATTTAAAAATAAACCACATGGAAAAAAACAAATTTTCTCTTTTCTTGGAATTTTGATAAAAAATTAAAATTTAATTTCTTATAGTTGTTTAATCAAACAATTTTCAACTAATTTCTTTCTTTGAGCATTTATGACAGTGACTTTAAAAATATGCATATAAATATTAAATCATCTATAATTATAAATTTTTGTACGATGAATCTGGTGAAGGTTTACCATGATTTAATGGAATTTTACCATGATGCATATTTTTGGTTAAAAATATTAACTAAATATTAGATTTTATTACAAC
>JAPDSC010034365.1:0-13261 GCA_026290005.1 Latrodectus geometricus | reverse complement strand
AATTTTCAAATGATATTTTTACCAACCATTTTTTATTTATTTTTTTTTATCAATATTTCAGATTTTAGGTAACACTTTTGTATGTGTATTTAATTGATAAAAATGATAATTAGCACGCGCATCCCTTTACATTCGAATGCATCAGAACTTATAGAAATGTAATATTTTTCCCATATTTAGCCAATTTTACTACTTTGAATGAGACTTAAAATTATAAACTTAATCAATTCTTCGAGTATATAAGCATCATGTGTACCTGATTTCTGAAAATTTGTCAAGGCAAGTGAATTTTGAAAAAAATAAGATATGTTTTTTTCTCTTTCATCCCTTAAATTGTCTTTTTTAGCATTTCAATATAGCTCAGGATCTTTTCAAAGCTTAGGACATGCCGTGGTCCAGTTGAACAAAGGAAGATACGGGTTTCGTTTATGCTTTCTTCATGGACATCTGCTTTGAAGACTGGTGCAGAGTTTTTTGGGGTTTCTCTCCCTTGCTAAGTGGAAATACAGCCAATACCTATGTGAAGATTTCCCAGAAATTGTAAAAGCAACTGTTGTTTAAATGCCTTATAATACTTACATTCAGATGCTGATTGAGCTCTACTGTCAATTTTTCAGCAGTTGTTTGCATTTTAGACATGACATTCCGCTTCAGTACTCGTCAAGTTCTCATCTTAACTTTCCATAAACTGTTTTGCTTTAACAAGATTGTTTTTTCTATTTATTTTTTATTATATTCTAAAGCTTACGAAGTTAAATTTAAAAATGTCACTTTTATTCACAGGAATTTCCATTATTTTGATGACTACTTGTATGGGAAATTGAATTTTAATGTTGTTATCTTGTGCCTGCTTGTCTAGCAACATGGGTAGCACTGCTCCACTTTTCCAATTGAACCATAATTGGGTGAGGAGTCCGACTACTTCAGTACACACATGCCATAGGTACCCCTTTATAGGGTAGGTAGCCATTCAAAACCCATTGATACAAGGAAAGGACAAAGACAGGAGAGAGAAAAAGTACATTCATGCCTGAATCGGGATTCGAACCCAGGACATCCCCATTTGCTTCAGGCAAGCTGTCTATTAATCACGATGGGCGGCAATTGAACTTTAATATAAAATCATATTAAATTTGTGTAAATAAATTGTGAATAAGTAATACAATGATCTTTTTAATTTTTACCAAGCGTTAAGGATTTTAATCACATGAAGTTACAGCAATTGTCACATGAAAATAATAATGTATTGCAATTTTAATGTATTTTATAATAAGAAATTGAATATGTATTTATTAACCTTTTTCTAGAATTCTGTATGATCAATAACATAAAAATATCAAAAGATTTCGAAAATAAGATATTATTTTGTTCTTCTATTTTTAAAAAATATAACTTCCAGAAATATGTCTTTGGGGGCTTGCTTATATTTTTTTTATTAAAATAAACAACGTTTTATATTTCTTAAGGAATACTCTTAAGATATAAAGTGATTTTATCTGAAGAGAGAAAATGCATTTTATTAAATAAATTTGGCACATTTTTCTTATTCTGCTGTTCAAGATAAAAATAAGCGAGAGATTTGATATAGTTTGCATTCTATAGATTTTTTTTACTCAACTTCTATATTTAAACATAGCTGATTGAAAGTCTGTCGATTTAATAGCTGATTTATTTTCTTCAAACTGTTACAAACTGAAAACAATTTTTATACCTTTTCTTTTGATGATATAAGATAGAAATATTAAATGAAAAATAAATGAAATATATTCTGAGATAAACAATTTAAAGAAGCTTTTCCTTTGAGAAAAGGAAAATTCGATATTCTACATAAAAAAGTAATAGAACGTTTCCGAAAATAAACATATGAAGTTATGCAATTTTTTATTACAGGAAATAAAGCATTCTTTCTTGAAATACGCATGTTAAGCAACAAATATTTTAGACATTTTTTACTAAATATTTTAAGTGACTAATTGAAAGTCAATCAAATTGAAAAGCGAAACTATTTTTCAGACACTTATGAACTATTTTTATAGATGACTTTTTACAATATGTAAATAACCATATGCAGTGACTTATTGTAGACTATGTAATTTTTCTATAACAAATAATGATTCTGAATTTTAAGATAAAGATTTAATAACATTTTATACTTTTCTTTAAACTGCATTTATAAACTACGTATAAATAATTATATATAAATAAAGCTTGCAGAGATAAAATCCAAATGATAAGGGCTCTGGCCTTCGAGTCAAATGTTCATGAGTTCGATTCCCATTTATAGCGTGGATGCTTGTAGTAATTGAGAATTTACTTTAACGCATAAGTTCTAGTCTAACTAGTCCTCAATTCTAAAAAAAGTTGGTTGAATGACAAAAACAAACCATTTAAAAAATAAAATTTTTTTTCAAAATTACTTTACTTTTATGCAATTGAAATCAAATTCTATTGGCCAGTTATATATATAAATATATATAATTACTCATAGCTAAAATACTACTTATAATCTCATTTTTTTCCATAATTTTTTTTATAATACTCATTAAACTTTTCGCAAATCTCTTGGTTTCTTTTAAAGTAATTTCCTTACTTTATTTTGGCGATTGCACGAAAATATCAAATAACTATTCATCAAAATATTCAATTAAGAAATTTGAATATTACAAAAAGATTAAGGTAAAAAAAAGTGCTTATAATGTTATAAATGTTTCTTCAACGTTTCTCAAGTTGAATATAAATGCATGAAAACGATAACATCTTACTCATAGCATATGAAATTTCAGCCGCTTTAACAACATAAATAATGAGATTCACTATCTGAATGTGATATTTAATTTGAATCTCTTTCATATGGGCATAGAAAAGATTCATTTAATACAATCTATTGGCACGTTTAAACAAATTAGGAACAAAATATTTAGGCGGCCAAGGTATTGAATAAGTTATTTGATTTGACAATATAATCTGCATTTTAAATCTTAATTGATTATTGTGAATATAGAAAATAAAATGCAAGGATTAATTTAGTATTCTTATTAAAACAATGCAAAAAAAGTTTATAAAAATTATAAAGGCATATCTTATCTCTATGCTTCTAACATATATATTTCTGGCATTTATACTTCAATATTTTCTGTTTCTTTAAATTTTTTTTCATACAACGTAATATTAAATTATTTCAATAATATATATTTATTCTTAAAATGTTTTTTTTTTTTACTTCACAATCATATTCGATTTTAGATTTTTTCTGCTACACTGAAATTCTTAATTTTTTTTCTAAAGTCAGTCTTTTTCATATATTTTGTAAAACAAAAAGTAAATGCTCTTAAAATCTATTTACTATAAGTGATTTGGCATTGTCATAACGGATGTTTTACTTTGAATGTAATCATTTAGGAGAATATTTAGTTATTACAATCCCACATGCAAATTTTCTGATAATCTAGTCATTCTTCAAAATGTTGAGTAGAGACAATAATAGTTGTCTTCGATACTAAATTTTCGTCAAGCACTTAAGGATTGTAGTGTAAAAAGTCAAAAATATTAGTAGAAAATATTCATTTTCTATTTATTACTAATTACAAAGAAAATTAAAGTGCTAGTATATTGAAATTCGAATACATAAGAGTATATCAAAAATACAATGTATACGACAACTCCAAACTTGAGTTTTTGTTTATAGCCTTTTAGGGTTGTTAGAGCGCTTGGCAATGCCAACTTTCAAAGCACAGGCGCCAACAAAAATTTCAATAAATAAAACACAAAATACATAAAAAAACGTGCGACAGAGTTAGTTTGATAGAAAAATGTGCTATTTACTTGTTCAGAAGTTAATAGTTGGCAAACTTGGTAATTTGTTTGGCGCCATTCCTGTTCGCTTCGATTGCAGTGCAAACAGGTAACCAATCAGAGCTTAGACTGGATTTAAGTCTATCAGACCACGAGTCGGTTTGCCCAGCTTGGCGATCAATCACGCTCCCAACTTGGCGAGAATCAAAGGGGTACCCTAAAGTATAGTCTAACCTAATAGTTTCGATACATGAGTCAACCAGAAGCTGAATGTGCCTCTGTTGCTTATGAAGTTTGAATTTGGAAAGAAATAAGTTAGTTCAAGCGTCGAACTTGACAAAACATAAGAGAATTGTTGGCGTTGTTTGCTTGCTTCATTCGGCAGAAATAAAGATTTGGGAACGTAATGCAATAATACATTATAACACTACTACTACAAGAAAAGAAAAAAATATAGGAGTAGAATAAGAATGAGATAAATATACAAAAACAATAGTCAAATTAGGTTAAGAGAACATCTATGGTAAGAAAAAGGTAAAATCTCTTTCAATTAAAACCTAAAAAACATTAAAAATGGTAAGCTACTTTTTTTTCCTTTAAAAAATAAGGAAGAAAAGTAAACGGCTTAAAATATTTCTTAGACACTCTGATTTCCCCAAGGCAATGAACTTTGTAAAAAAGAAGAGTTTCTATAAAAAATATGTGAAGAGATTAAAATTCATTTAGATAATTAAATGCGAAGAAAAAAATTTAAAAATGAGAAGCCACTTGAAAATCTCTTAGACTTATTATAAGATTTAAGGATGGAAAACTAACAATCTTAGTAAAATGAGATAAATATATAAGCAAACTTAATTTAGAAATAACACTATCAAAAATATTTTTGTGATTTAGGGAGACTACAATCCACGATTAAATTAAACATTATCTTTCATCTCAATTAATTAATTTATTTACTTTACTGCACACATTTTCCTTAGGCTTATAAAATCCTTATATACTTAGGCACATATATACTTAGGCTTATAAAATCCCCTAAACCCGAAAACTGCATTATTTTAATTCAAATAGTACACACAGTGTGTGGTGATGGTTAGGAAGTTTAGAGAAGATGCACATTTAATCTCTTAAATTTTGGATCACGAAATGGAGGGTATTAAATAAAATTTTCATAAACTTTTAGAACGAGAATTTTGGCGGAGACAGTTATAAAACTTGTCATTTTCTGGAATCGAAAACGACGTAATTTCTTTACAGGCTAACGCCGCTGCTAAATAAGCACATAAATTAAACAAAACTTAAAAGAAACTGCAATTATAATTTTGTCAAACCTTAATAATTTGAAAATCTACGTCATTTTATAAAACTAAAATTTTTATTGAAAATTGAATAGAATATTTTTTTTGGTATTTAAAAATTCCTTATCTGTGGCACATAGGTGATTAATTTCTTGCACTTGTGAGCAGACATGCATCATAAGTGATGATGTGAATTATTTATCATTAATCCCTCTTTATATAGTGGTCTAAATTTCCACAAAAACATTGAAAAAATTATTTATTAAAAAATTTCCCAAAAATTATATAAAAGAACAAGTTCACTTTAAGTTGTTCGTGTTTGGATACATTTTAATGCCCATTGCATAAAAAGAAATATAGCTGTCAAAACAAGCAAGTGTCACTATCTGACACTAGCTTGAAGTTGTCATTCCGCTATTTGTTTTAGTTGCAATAAACGTAAGACTTCGTTTTAAATTTTCTTTCTTTATATTTGAATTTCTATTGCTAAAAAAGTGAAAAATGAGTGGAAGAAAGGTTTGTAACATGTGTTTCTGTTATTTTCCTCTTTTATTTCTATTTAGTACTAAGCTAATGATCTAACTTTGCATGATGATGGGAATTTCCATCATATTGTTTTTTGCTAAATTTATACTATAAATATTTACTAAGATTTTTTTTAACCATTTTCAATTTAATTTTGAATATGAATTATATCACTTTGATTTATTTCAACACTAAAGAAAAAAATCATGCAAAAAAGGGTTAATTTATGGTCTTTAAGTTTGAAAACCATGGTTTAAATTAGACTTTTTTTTTAATGACATTAATACAAAATAAAGCCTAATTTTTTGACACAGACTAGTGAAAAGATTCAAACACGTGTTATCATCCATCCTTAACATAACACAACTGAAAAATTTTAAATTCGTTTTTAATCCAGTCAAAGATCATGATTGTGAAAAATATGTGTATTTAAAATGTTTAAATGATTATGCTCCTCAGAAGATTTAAGAAGATAATTGATTTATCATTTTGTGACAACTTTTTATACATAAACACTAATTTGATCTACTTATGGATTGAAGTTAGCTCTGAACCATTAAAAGCATTCTCACTCAAAATGAGTATCACTCATAAACAGAAAGCCAGAGAACTAAAATATCAACTGAAATATTTGAAAAGAGAATGATGATCTTTTATGAACCACAACATATGATTAAGGTTCAGGTTAGTCAACTTTTTGGTGGCTTTAAAGTAACTTTTGCTCACAATGGCTCATTTTACATGGAATTATATTACTCCGATGTACAAAGTGTACTCTGTATCTTTTCAAACTTATAGTACTACAAACCATTTCAAATTTCTCCGTTTGGCATGGAAATTACGCGCCAAAATTGTTGAATTGAAGGCCAAAGCATAAGCTCTTTAACAATCAGACAGCAATTGAATCTTCAAAAAATATTGAAGCATTTGAAGTGTTTTAATGCATTTGCCTTTCATAACTTTCGATTTCATTTATAATTTCTGTCCTGATTAAAATACCTTCAGCGTAATGTAGAAGCATTCGTATTATATCATAGGAAAAACATTCAAACTGAAGAAAATTTTGCAAAAATACACTAAAAAAATTAGTTATCATTTAAATCTGTTAGAGCCAACACCGAGCTGGCACCAAATGTTCATTGCTTTAGCCTTCAGTTCTGTTTGTGGATTCGAATCTCACCTGAAGTTTGGATGTGTTTGTAGTGGTTAGGAAATAACTTTAAACTGTCCGTTTTGGTCTAATTAGCCCTTGTGTGAAAAAAAAAAGAAACAAAATCTGCTAGAACCAACATTTTATTTTATTCAGATATTCAGTTATCCATTAAATGGTATAATTTTGATACCGCGCAGCATGTTCAGTTTTTCTAGTTTCCGTTATCGAAAGCAGAAACTTTATACTGTAAAAGCCTTATTACCAATGGGCCACTGTTAAAAATTATACCAGCTCTATATTTGAATTAGAAATTATTCCATTAACCACATTATTACTAATATAACATATATTATGGTTTTATTGTTTCCGTACAATCATTCTTTACAAAAGAGGCCTATCCACAGATATAAAAAAGTGTATGTTTGTTAGTCAGACTATTAGTAATAAAAAATAGACCTTTATTATTAAGAATTGAACTTAAAAGTCTAACTGAAAGCGCGAATGATATAGTTTTATTTCCAGATCAGTAATGATGATTTAGATTTACAAAATATTTTCATTTGGTGCATTTTAGAAAAGTATCACAATTACTTATATTTTTATACTTTAAATAATAGTTATATAAACTATAATTATTTAGTTATATAATAGTTATATAAACTATTATTTAAAGTATATAATATAATAAAGTATTAAAAAACTAAGGTATAACTTCAAAGTGATGTGAAAATGAAAATTCATAATTGAATGAAAAAAATGGAGCAGAAATAAATTTATCAAATGTTTCCAATGTAATATCTAGTTAAAAATAATGAAATGTATATTTAATAATAAGTTGAAATCTAAATATTAATTTGTGTTAATATACAGATGCTTGAGCGTTAACAGGTGGTTACTCTATTTAAATCATTATTTAGCGCTTCCAGTGTTCAAAAATACGCAATTTTTCATCCAAGGAAATATTTTTTTGTGACTTTAAAAAAAAAAACTGTATTTGAGTTTTGTACAGTTTTTTTAAAGGAACACGAAACTTCGTTATAATTTTACAGAATTTTATAATTGATTGAGTGGTTTTTAAAATATACTTCATTTTTTTACTCTTAGTTTTTTACAAAGATTGTCTCTAATCTCAAAGAATTTGTTAATTAGTAAGAAAAAAAAAAGAGATTGACCTTCAATTTGAAGTGTTAAAATATCTTTTTATCTTATTTTTTTTTTAAAAAACAAATGATTAAAATTTATAGCTGGTAAATAGGTAATTAAATCTTTTTTCAAAAAACAATACGCAATACAAAATAAATCGTCAGAATTTTTGATGGTTCAATAAATTATCTAATTATTAAATTAGTAATATTTCTTTTAGAAACATAGAAATTTTGAAAAACAAATTTACAAATTAGAAGTTAAAGACATTTTTATTTAAAAATTTTATTTTAGGGGTGAATGATGAAAATTTACAAGCTGAGTTCTCATGTTATTGTTAAAACTATATTCATTGTAAAAAGATTATAGGCTTTTTGGCACTTTTGTATAATAGATTAATAAGTATAAATAATAATAGGCGAGTTAATTGAAGCATTTTAAAAATCAAAAGGTGTGTTTAATAAAATATATGAATATATAAATAATTAGCTTAAATATAAACACTAATATTAAACACTTGAGAGAAAACGATAAATTGTTTCAGTAAATCATTTAAAAATCATTTAAATTACTGTGAATTGAATTATTTAATAATTTCAAATAAAAGCAAAATTGAGAATTGAAATTATCGAAATTGTACATAGAAATACATTTTAAGGTATTCGAAATAAAATTGCTTAAAATTTCAGCGTAAATCATATTTTTAGAGTCCAAAATGAAATTTTCTTTCAAATATAGTTAGTATTTCTAAATGTATAACTATTTTTATGTTCTTTGATTTTATCATATAAATATATACAAGCTAAATTTATGAATTGAAATATATTTAAATTAATGATTATGTTAGATTCTGATATCTTTGATAACGATTTTTTTTCATTTAATATTTTTTCAGTCTATTAATATGATGATAAATAATCAAATTTAAAATCCTTAATGATGATTTTAGCATAGAGTTCCGTATTTCTCATAATATTGCCATGCTTAAATTTCTCTTTCATAGTAATTAAATAATATTGATGATTAGTGAAAGTTTCCGTGAAAGACATTTAGCAACAAAATGCAAAATTATTTTCAGTAAAATTTAGTAAATTATGGATAAAAATACATGTATGTAATATATAATTTTGTAAAAATAGAAATTTTTTAAAGTGTTACATTTATTTTAGAATCTACTGATAAAATGAATTAATGAATTTTAATTAATGCGAAATGATTTTTATATTTAAATAAAAGTCTAAAGACAAATTTTAACTATAAATTTCAATAATCAAAAAATATTAATATATTTAACTATTTTTTAAATGTTTCAACTGTCCTTTTTGATTAATTCCTTTAATTTTCTTAACTTATTAATTTTCCTTAGATTATTAATAAATATACATTAAAAAAATAATATGTATTGCAATTTTTTAAAATGACTTTATGTATAAATGAAACATAATATTTTCACATAAGATTGAATAAGCTAGATATTTCCGTCTAGCAATTTATTCTTTAGTAAAAAGATACTCTAAAAAGTAGTATAATTTATAATAAAATGTTTCAGCTATATTTTGTTAGAATAAAACATTATATCCAATGAAAAAGTTATGCGGAGTTACAAAACTTGGCATGCTAATATGATTTTATAATTAATTAGGAATATGATCGAAATTTTTTCAACAATAACTTATGAAAATTTAAACAATGGGTATTTAAGGAAGCAGATTTAAAATCAATTCTCGAACTGAGCTATCGTTTATGTTTAGAATATTTTAATGAAAAATGCATTTGAGGACAACTCGAAGAACAAAGAAGGGTTTTATGATCTTCACACCACAAATCCTAAAGAACAGACCTAGAGCAACAAAGGTATTGGATTCAAAGAAATTGGTATCTACATGGTCTTGACAACAATTGATCCAAAGAGCACAATCAGGCCCCTCAATTGCTTATGACTTTCCTAGGTTATAAACCTACGAGATATTAAAAGAAAAAGGACATCTAAACTCAACACTTACATATCAACAAATTTAGCTATTGTCTCTGTAAGTTATACTCCAATTGATATTCATCCAGTAACATCAAGTCACCATCAACAGATAATTAGATGATTCTAGCTTTAGAATTATTATCAAGAATCATTTGCACTATGATGCAATATGGGTTACAACCGGTCTGGGGATGTTGGGTAATGATATATAAAGAGAGCATGATTTTTAGTAACGAATCTTCCTTTTATATCGATTCTAATGATCAGCGCATACGAGTGGAGGGTCAATCCAGTTCTTGTTACTGAGTTATATAAGTTACCTTACAGCTTGGTGTATTAATCCTGATGTTTCTAGTGTGATAATTACAATGTTTGGTAGTCACGATGTGTGATAAGTACGATGAAGATGTTCCAGCTAACTGCTAGAACATGTTATCATATTTAAGCATTATACAAAATACTTTGATGTACTAAGAGTGTCGAAATTTCAAGTTGTTGGTACAGCCTAACTATCCAATAGTTCAAAAGTCAATTAGCAAAGCAACTGTCAGTCACATACTTTGTGAATTTTGCAAAATTGCTGATGAGGAGCTAATGTTTAGCTTTTATTCATACAATCACTTGATCTTATTATAATAGGGAATACTTGGGACATTGTAAGAAGTTTATTTCAAATGTTATGAAAAAAAAAGAATTAGTTTTTAATTTTCGACATAAATAGCAGTATATAATCGGGGGGAACATTCCTACCATAAAATATTCCATGTTATATTTAGTATCAGTTTGTTTAGTTTTTGAAGGTTGGTTTACAATCTACAAATTAACATTCTTTTTTTTATCACAAGTAGGATCTAAAATTTTTTTTTTAATATGTAATATACCAGTTGTTCATTTACACTAACATGGTGCACATGTAATGTTTTATGTTTAAGACTCAAATGTTTCTGGATGCATTTATTTTTAGAACAATTGCTAGAAAGATAAAATATAATGAAACAGATTCCAAACCTGTTGCGGCTTTTCTATTAATGCATTCATTGTTGTTGTTGTCGTGTACCAGCCAGGCCGGCAATATGGGGTGCGCTGCTCTACTTTTCCAACTGAACCATATTTGGTGTGGAGTCCGACTTCCTCAGTACACACATGCCATAGGTACCCGTTTATAGGGTAGGCAACCATTAACACACAAAAAAAGGACAAAAACAAGAAAGAGAAAGTACATCCATGCCCGAGCTAAGATTCGAACCCACGTCCCACCCATCTGTAGTCAGGTACGCTAACCACTAGACAGGTTGGGCAACAATGGATTAATTATTTTGAGTATATTCAATTAAAATTAAACAGGCTTACTGAGTACAATTTATTGATTAAAGTGGCAATAAAAAAGAAGTTAACGATGAAAAGTACATAGAAAGAACCGTAAAGTACACAGAAAATAAAAACTAAAGAAATATTACAGTATTTACTCGAAGTATCAAACGTCATAATCAGTAAACAATTTTAACAATAAAACACAGTTTTTTAGAATATAGTATGAAAACGTAACCTATGAAATCGATGAACTTCTTAATTTCTTTGAATATCAGGTTCTTTGTAAATAGTTTCTTATATCTTCAAAGGTGCATTCTTCTGATAAAAGCGAATTAAAATTTCTAACAGAGTCTACAAAATTTCATTTCAATATTAATCTGAAATCATATAAACTTCATGAAATAAAGCTGCATGAAAGATGTCACGTACAGTTAGATAACGAAAAATAATTTCTTTCTATATCCTTGGAAAAAAGAATAATAAAAGTTGTCTATTCCTTAGCTGATATATTAACCTGATTCTCTCTGACCAATGAAATTATCGATATAATTAAATCGTAAAAGTAGGAGATTGTGTCACTAATTTGGCAGAGCAATAACTTAATATAATATCAAGGTTTTTAGTGTCATACGAAGCAATCTTCATTTTGTTATTACTCATCAAATACATAGATTTTATGACCATTTATTGAATATTTAAATAATTAATTAGCAGTTAATTATCATGCACATTTATGAAAATAAAGGGAATTTTATATATAAACTAATTTTTGCAGCTAAAATAGTTTTCAAATAATTTATAGACATTAAGCATAAATTATATAACTGTGGCAAATGCTAAGATTTGAAAATATCTTGTACAAAATTTCGAACTAACGGGTTTTTAAAAAAAAGAAACCTTTTTTATTTATAAAATATATAAATATTAAATTTGCATAGATTTAAAAGTTGTATATGAAAATATAAAAACAGGAATAGGAAGAATTAGAAAAAATACAATAAAATCAAAGTAGATAAAAATGAATAAAAATTATATTTATCATAATAATTTTGTGATAAATATCATAATAATTTCATTCACAAAAAAATAAAATCAAAAATTTAACATTCGATAAGCTAAATAAAATCGAGGCTTATTCTGCAAATTTATTTTTGTTAAAGTTGCCATTTTTGTTGGTCTCAAAATTGAACTAGAAATTCTTAAATGTTGCTTTAATTTCCTTAAATTAAATCTGTTTTGGTTTCTAGTCATATTTTAAAAGTCTATTTCACCTAATAAAAGAAAAATAACCAAATATATATTAATCAAATATATTGGCTTTTCTTCAATAGTTAAATATCAGTTGCTGTAAAGCCTAAATGCTCTGATATAAAATATTAAGAAGAGTTAAAGCATAAAAATTTTGAAAAAAAGAAAAGATGAATTAATTCCTTTATTCTGTAAATAAAATAAAACCTAAAACATTTGATAAAGCTGTAAAGTAACATTTTCTTACCTGTAAATGCATAGAAGAAAGATAATTATTAACTTTGGCCTATAATTTTCTGAAAAATGATTTGACTGAAAAATGATATTTTTCAGATTTTTCTAAGGAACTCTACTTGCAAGTGACGTAAGTTAAAGAAATCAAACCGCTTACAGACAAAGATCAGGACATATTCAGGATTATGAGTTGTGGCAGTGTTTTGTTTTTTTCCTATATGCAAAGAAATAGCAAATTACAAATTTTTTTAAAAACGTATCACAGTTTTTGATATTATTTGAAGACAATAATGTATAATTACACAATTTTAAAGGGTAAAATTTTATTAAGTTGGAATAAAACTAAACATTTGTATAAAATAATCAAACTCATTGGTATATTTTTTATGTATACAAAAATACACACTTACACACTAATTTACACATAGATAAAAAAAAGAAAGAAACGAAGCTGACAAATTTTTGTCAAAATATTATTATAGAAATACCAATATATAAATATTTTATTCGATAGACCTATAAAACCAAAATTTCTTTCTTTGTTCTTAAATGTTAATTCTTTTTTTTTTTTTTTTTTTTTTT
>JAPDSC010034357.1:24427-39022 GCA_026290005.1 Latrodectus geometricus | reverse complement strand
ATATATATATAATTTCAATAATAAAATGCAACCTCTTATTATATGTTGCTTTTTTAAGTGCACAGTTTTCATTATTTTTCAGAATCTATATGTTGATAAACTATTTATCAATTATTTTACTGGTTTGCTAATAATTTCTTACTCATTATTAAATTGTTTCTTATAAAGTAAATTTAACCAATACAACTCATTAAAACTGTGTTCTAAAATTAGACTTAAATTTTTAAGATGCATGCACGCTAAAAATATCTAGCTTTTTAATATAAAATAGAAATAGATACAAAAAGCTATAGTAAGCCAATAAAATGCTAATGTGAAGAAAAATCAATATTTTACAAAATATATGCAAACACTAGGTGAGATTGAAAAAGTATCTATGTATCTATTTTTATTTAATTTATAAAAAAATATTTTTGGTCTTATGAACCAAAAATTTAATTTATATTTTTATGTCTAGAGTTAAATATCAATGGATTGCATTATAATATGTCAAATAATAATAAAAAAAAATTATAGTTTTGATACATGTATTGATTATTATTTTATTAAAATTTCTAGTTATTGACATTTTATACGTTTAGTTTCTTGTGCGTTTTTATGTAAGTTATAGATTAGTTCCTTTGAATATTTACATAAAAATCTCAATCAAGTTTTATGTAAAGTTTTCAATCATAAATTGGCACTGTTAAAAATAATAATTTAATTTTGATAATGCTTATTTTTCTTGTAGTTCATATAGAGCGGGCATTTTAAACTATCGATTTTAATAAAACAGCTATTACAGTTGATTGCAAAAGAACTAATTAAATATTTAAATAAAATTTGAAAGAGATAAATTTCCAGATCCAAAAATTTTCTTTTAATTGAAGCAATTTATGATTCGCAAATAACTTATGTTCTGAATAATGTAATAAATGTTTTTATCGGGTTTGGTTACTTAGTAGAAAATAATTTTTCTCTGCTTTGCTGAGAGCATTTCTTCAATAAACGAGGAAGTAATCTATTTGAAAAATCTTTAAAAGTCATATTTTTTTTTATCTAATATTTCAAGAGAAACTAATTGTACTAATAGAAACATAATAATGACAGTCGAAAAACAAATTTTTCTCTTACATTTTATGGAAAAATATGTTCTCAAAAGTAGTTATTTTATTTCCTGCTTTAATCTAATGCAATATACATATCTAATATTTATTTATACTTTGTTTACCTTTCATCTTAGTGACAAAAAATTCAAAATGTATACTATAAGAAAGTTGTAAAACAAAATATTGCTTACACTAAATTTGATCAAGATTATTTTAAAGGTTTGGTCTTTTACAGGACTTTTAGAATTTTTTTTTTTTTTTTTTTTTTTTTTTTTTTTTTTTTTTTTTTAAATATCATAAATCTCTTACTGAAATATTAATTTAATATTCGAACTTAAGTTTTTTCTTGATGTTTTTATATAAAAAAAATGCGAAGAGTCAACTTAATTTTTTTTTAACTATAAACAACTACATAGCTATAATAACATGATTTCATTTAATAGAGAAACTTTAAAATGTAAGGTGTCCTCACAGTTGGTGAATATAAATGTAATGAACTACTCTTAATTGTATTTCTAAAGTGTAAACTAATAAGAATCATATATTTCATTCCCTGTGATATAATTTCAAGTGCTTCTTTAATTATCAAAACAAATAAAAAATATTCTTACAAATAATATAAGATGTATCAGAAACCTTATGGAGGACCGATTTTACTTTAAACATGGTAAGCAAATAAAGTTCTTATAAAAAATAAAATATTTAAATTATCTATAAACAATTTCTATCCTTCCAAGGAAAGAAATAAAATTAATCCCTAAAATTTTAATTTAGATCCTGATTGTGTTTTATCAACAACTTACTTAATTTTTCTGAATCTTTCTAAGACTTTATTGAAAAAATGTCCGTTTCATAAGATATATTAAATGTTTGATATTGTTTTCATAACAAAAAATTAATCTCTTCTTGAAAGACAAAACTGCATGTATGTTTTTTTAAAACACATAATATTTATAAAAATATATAAAAAAGTTTAATAAAACTATTTAATCCCTTCAAGCTGAATCATATAATTATTACTCTAAAATACCAGCATTTATAAACTTTTATATATATATATATATATAAATATATATATATATATATATATATATATATATATATTGCATTCTATGCATGCGTTTAAGGACACAAATATACAATTTTAAAGTTTAAAAAATGTTAGACAAATATATAGTTAAATTTATAACTTAAACTAAAAAATTTATATTTATTTTATGATAAAGGAATTATTAGAGGAGTGTTAAAGTTAAATATCAAATATATTACACTACTTTAAAAACAAAATATAAAGATTTTCGAACGGCAATTGTGTTTTAATTAAGTAAAAATCTAAAGATAAATAAATAAAATTCGAAGAGGGATCTTATAGCAAAAGAGAATAACCAAATAATTTGGATATAAATCATAATTAAAATGTTCATGCATATTCATTAGATTAATTATTGAAAAAGATAAACAGGATTTATAAATTGAAACTTTTTGAAGTTTGTTCGTATTTATGAAGTATTTTACAAATATATATTTAAGTATGATATCTATGCATTTTTTTAAATTTTAAAGTTATTATTTTGTTAAAAAGGATTAATAATTATTACAGAAATAGAAGCAAATGATATAGTAATTAATACTATCAATGATTATTGCATACATAAAAAATACGTCTTCAAAGTAATTATGTTTTTGAAACGCTATTATAATTAGTAAGCAAGCGAAAATCTCAAATAATACAAAACAATATTTTCTATTATTTGTTTACTAATAATAAAAACAAAAAAAATTGTTTTGCATAATACAATATGCATAAATCAAAATTTCTTGCTTTACTTAAATTGCTATTTTTATTTGATGTATTGATATTTATATAAGATGTGCATAACTATATTATTATTAAAAGAAAAGCAAAATAATAATTAAATATTGATATAAAATGAGATAATATGAGATGCTATATTAAATAATGATATAATATGAGATACTATATTGTTATTAAATTAAAATTCTCCAGATTGAAATGGCTTAGCGATTTCACAACTGAGGTGTTTTGAAGAGGATATGCGAATTTTATCAATATTTTCAGTAAGGCAGGCACATTTGTTACTCAGTTGTCTTCATTATTCTCCAATTTTGTTTTTCCTCAAGCGTCAGGAAAGTGCATCATTTTTCTCTGGTAGTGCATTGTTTCGAACTAAGTTCCTCATTTTTCTCCTTGGCCCTCACCCTGACTGTCATATCCGTTTTTATTTATGTCATCCTCTCGCACCGCCAGTTGCTTTCCATTTGTCTGCTTTTCCTCGAGTTGAGTTGTATGTTTCTTTTGTCCGAAACTTTGAGTTTGTTAAAAATGTTCAATTATATGAACTCGTGTGGAAAGATTTCCTAAATCTGACTATAGTTTTTTCAGGTAGAAAAATCTGATTCATACATTAAGTATGATGTAATATAAATTATTACTTATACTGAATTATTAAATTAAATTATTACTTATAATTATTTGGGTTTTAATAACATGTTAGCCAATTCAAATTGTTTTATTGTAAGCTTATAGGTTTAATTTCATATAGAATTCTTGATTTGCGAGAATTGGTGACTTTGACTTTTAATCTTTTAAAATGAATTTATTCAGTTGAAAATATTAATAATATATTATTTAACGAATATAGCAATATTAAAATTGTATTTTATTACATTTATCGATATAAACAAAAAAACAGAACAAAAGAAGTAGATTCTGTCTATTATAACATTTTTGCCATATTAACAATGATTGCTTGATTAAAAGAATTCTCAACGGTATATTGGTATGTTAGTGTATCTGACCTTAATATTTTACAAATAGATTTTAAGTTAATGATCCTCAGTTGATTATACTATATAAACAGTATTTTCTTATAAGATATCTAATAGAAGAGATGTAATGTTTTGCAAAGCATTATTTATATTAATAAATAACAGAACATTTTTAAGACGAAGAAGATTTTTTTTCTTGATGTGTTTGGTATTTCTGACATTTTAATCTTTCATATTACTACTCTAAATGTGTTTTGTATTTTAGATAATTATCTGAGTATTATTACAGAAGAAAATCGCTCTCGCAACGAGATCGAAAGATCTATACCAAATTTATCTATCACTAGGGGCGCCTAGGGGGAGAAAAATAGTTTGTAGTCGCATTGTCTTCCGATTGAAACAAGATATCTTGGTTGGTGGCATGTTAACTCTGGTGCTCTTTTTCTTTCTTCTTACTTCTTAACTATGAGAACTTCTAGTTTTTTTTGGTAACTATGGAACATGCATTGGGTGACCCAGTGTACACGATGTCATCAATTGTGCCTCTTATAGGTCATGGCGGATACAAATACTGTCATCATAAACCACGGATTTATTTGAAATTTAAAAAAAAAACTTCTGAATTAAAAACATTTATATATTTTTCAGGGAAAGTGGTAACTGGTTGCTTAGGACATCGTTTTCGTTAATGGAAAGTAGTGAGTTCGAATCCCGGCTTATCCGAAGATCCGTCGTGTTCATTAATAGTGACTGGGGTACGTAAAATATGTCGTATATGAATGTCCTCCATGTTCCCAATCCAAACTAATATTTCTGGGGGTGATTAGAGCCAGGCTATGGATCTTCGTTGGCTTCAATCTCTAAATTAGAATACGCAGGTGGTTTTGCCATCTGTGAGCACAAAGTCATACTTCCATATAGGATATACTCGTATAGGAGTGCTCTGTTCAAAAACAGAAGTCGGTCGTTCTGACTTCTTTCGGCCAGTCCCTGATGGGCAGGCTTAGCTTTGCCAAGTGTCAAAAGTAACTACAACAACATATATTTTTCAGTCTATCTCATTAATTTTGGAAAAGTCTTTATAAGATAAACTTTGTTTCTTAAGTGTAAAGAACAATATGTACTGTAGAGAATCAGTTTTAAACTTGCATAAAATTTATTTTTATTTAAAGCCTTAAAGAACTAAAATTATTTAAAAAGCTTTAATTTTAAGTAAAATCACTATGTAACAGATAACACTATGAAATCACTATGTAGCTAACATATTTTGTAAAATAATTTATGCAATTACTGAACAAATCTTACACATTGTCTTAGAAGTGTATGTTTGTGCGTTAAAAATTGTAAAATTCTTTACGCGAAATATATTTATCTAATTATTTTTTGTATTTATACAACTAAATTAATTACTAAAACTGACTTATGCAACACTACAACTTAATTATAACAAAGCATTATCATAAAATATATTAAATACAAAACGAAATCAAAAGTGATATTTTAACAAGCAATGAAATTCTACATTTATAAAATGACGTCTTTGAACGCTGTAAAAATTCGTCCACTTGTAATTTCAACAATCAAATCAAACCATTGACTTGAGGAAAAGCAGGCGATTTCTTTGCCAAAGCAATCGACACACCGGGAATCGATGACATTAAGGAAAGAGGGGTGAAGGGCCAAAAAAGGATGAGTTCTCTAATAAAAGTTTAGCTACAAGGAATTGCCTCGTTATCTTGATAGCCTGGGCGCCGTAAAGATCCTTTTCTTTTTTTTTTATTTAGTTGAGAGCATAGCGTGACCGTAACTGACCTCAGCATTCTCTCTTTCATCGGGTTGAGGTTGGTCAGCCCATTTTCGTCAGTCATTACCCGATCGAGATAGTTAAGAATAACATATGCTTTTGAACATGAATCCACCTCCTCGCTTTCCTATTATCGGCAGGCATTTTTGTTTATGGTTTGATTTCATTCATTTTATTCCCGATACAAAATTGCATCGGATAGATTGAGAGCTGAGCTTGGCAGCGGCGGTTACCCTGAATTATGGAAGGGGTGTGCCGTGCTATATCACTGAACTGGTCTATCATTTGTCTAAGTATAGGTTGACATGCTTACTGGCCTCCAGAATTGAATTCCCAAATATTTCTCTAAAGGAATATTTCTGTGCTTGTAATCTTAGGGTGGAGGGGTGTATAAATTCTCTCTATATATTTAATAATCTTTTTCTAAGGAATATAAATGTAATTCTGAGGCACACTAAGGTATATTTCTGCCAAGTCTTTTAGGTTCATAAGGTCTGCAAGAAGCTTTAAAGCTTAAAAGTATTGCTGAAAATATTTTACAATATTTCTTAATCTATTTTATAATTCATATATTTAATAAAACTTAAAAAAATTAGCAAAATAATTTTATAATTTTAATAATTAAAAATCATTAAATCAACAATTTGCTTTCATCGATATTTATACTTTAAAAATTATTATATCGACCGATAAATTGCTGTATATTTTCTATTTTGTATATTTATTGTCCTCCCCCCCATATATATATATATATATATATATATATATATATATATATTGACTATATAACATATAGGTAATAAATAATATGTACACAAAATTGGACTGAAAGCAAACCTAGTGAGATTTATGTATCGAAAATTAGTGTACATATAAATGACTTATTATGAAAGATATATATTTTTTGAACAGGCCATCTTTATATTATTTGCTTTGAATATAAGTAGCAAACAGATCATTTTTATACAGCTATGCTGTGAAAATAATATTTAAATGTTGAACGATTAACATCCATGTTTTAAAAATTGCAGTGATTGGTTATTAATAGAATAATATATCATAATTCATTTATATTAAGTAATTTAAATTACTGAAGCAACATATTTTTACAATTAATTACAATATATAATTTATCTATGGAACTGTCGTTTGATGAATTGACTTATATATGTGTGAGAGTAAAACTGCAGTGAACAGATATTAAAATTTCCATTAACAATGTTTGATTTTTTTTTAATTTCATGCTTATTCACTGAATTTATTATTGCCTTTAACAATAATCAAGTTTATATAAATTCATTTATTTTAGTAAAGAAAAATTGTCCTCTATTAACATAAAATATTATGATAGTGAAACAGCATTTCGCTTATATTTTTTTAAAATCAATTTAATCCATCCATAGAATTACAGACAAAACTTATCAAAAATACTCATGGATTCCTAATAGTTTTAGTAATTATTTATCAGTATTATTTTGCATTTACTTGAATAATTTCAAATTAAACTTTGATGTAGTTTGAAATTTTGTACAAAAATTCTGTAAAAAAGAGCTATGAAAAAAATTTAAATGAAATGATTTTTAGAAATTAATTAGTATGAAAATATTTTTTTTTCTCTCTTTATAGAACATTGTAAAAGATTGTTCATAACTGCAGAAAAGCAGATTTAAGAGGAGGATAATTTCTAATAACAGAAATAAAAAGTTAACTGACGTTTATGAAAACTTTTGTTAAAAAAATACCTTTCACTTATTACCACAGCGATAATTATTTTCCTTCTGACAGTTTAATTGATTTTTTTTTATAAAAAGGCTCATACTTTGATTTTAATCATTAAAGCTTTAATAATCTCATCAAGAATTAATGCTAGCTCAAAATATAGAGGAAAAACTGAAATATTCTTTAATTAGATTATTTACCAATGCTCTGATCGCGAGAAGATTGCGGAAAGAAAAAAAAATGTCAGCCATTTTGAAAAACTTAGTCGTTCCTTTTACTTTTACTTCTGGTAATGCATATCATGTTTTCTTAATGTGCCTTTCCTTTTATACTTTCTATACCCACGTTAAAAATTTCTTGTTAATTAGAAAGCACCAATTAAGCTCTTTCTTTGTGGCAACATGGGTTTTTTGTCTTTATCGTTTGCACATTTTCGCTTTATTTTTTAAGCCTAACTACACAGAAACAGGATGGCTTTGTAGTGTCATTAAAGAAAATGTTAATGAATTCACTCGTATTTTTCTTTCTCCGAATATTTTTTTACCACAGTACTACCAGTATTCGTGATTATGAAGTATTTAAGTTAAAGCGATGAGAGTATAAAAAGAGAAAAAAAAAGAACTTTTTTAAACGTATATTCATGTTTCGATAATTTTTTTCCAACCATCTATTTCTCTGTTTCTAGTTATCACCACTTTGTTTTCACTCGTTATCTTTAGAACTTTTTTTTAACTGTATTTAAAGAACTCAGTATAATTATCTATGCTGTTTAGTGATTTTGATGCTGTATTTATTAATATAAAACGTTTTTTTCCTAATTAACTCATTTTGTCAAGTCAGTTATCTCTTATAATTATTTTCTTATGTATTATGTTAAAGTTTTTAGTTTTAATTTTTCACAAGTTTTCCTTTCTTTCTTTAGCTATTTTTTTCTAACCACTGTGTTTGCAAAGAGACAGCTTTCTAATATTATAGTTTTGAAACAATTCACTTTTGAGCATTCTCTTCAAAATTTTCATAATTTCATTAAAAAAGTGGGAACTTTGAAATAAATGTATGTTATTTGTGTCTGTTCATACTTAAATTTTTTCATCTAACATGAATTTAATAACTTATTTTATTGCAGACATTATTATTTGTTACGGGTTTATTTTTTTTTAATTTTATTATACATTAATTGCAGGAAATTTTCAATTAAATTTTATTTCGGAAAAAATTTAATTATAAAATTTGTTAACTTGTAATATTATCGTCAATAATATTGTATAAAAATATTTGTTTTAAGATGTTCATTGTTCCTGCCTAAAAGTAATAAAAGATTTAGAAAATAAAATTTTAACTGTTGAAAAAATTACTAAACTAGAAGAAAACGTAAGTTGATTAGAAACATTCCAAAATTATTTTATTTTATAGGCAAGAAAAATTATTTTATAAAAGTGTGAAGCATGTTAAAAATGAGCATAAATATGCTTTAAAACTTAATAAAGTGTAAATATTGAAAAGAGATGAAATTCAAAGTCTACTTTTAAACTTTCATTTTATAATTTTTAATATATGTATATAATTGCAAGCATTTGAAAAAGATTTGATTTTCTTTTCAGACATAAATTAAATCTTTAATACATGAAGTTAAATGTTTAACTTAAATATTTGGTGTAAAAAAAAATAAAAAAATAAATAAAATTGTAAGTTGTAAGCAATATTTCTTTAAAGTTCCAATAATTTGAAATATACTTTGATTTTTTTTAAAGAGGAAAAAGTTTAGTGTTGTAAGAAAACTGTTTTATATGTAGTACTAAAGAAAATAATATAGATGAAATTCAGCTTGAAATTTGATTGTTTTCTTATTTATTATAAACACTATCTTTTTAGCTATATTTTATATAATTAAATATTCATGTTTTTTATTCTTTCTGAAAATTTCTTGCTTATATCTTTAAATTTAACGTACAGAAATTAAATTAATTATTATACATTATTAAGGTTATTATTTTATATTATATTATATATTGTATTACATATTTTAGAGGTTGCATTTTTATAATTTATATTATTCCTGTATATAAGCAATTTAAATTATAGTCACTTGCATTCTTTATAAATATTGTATGTTTTTTTATAAACTTTTATGTTTTTTTTAAAAAAATAAATAAATAAAAAAAACTGTAGAACTACACTTTTAAGTTTTTTACTGACTAATTTTACTAAACAGTGGGTGAAATGAATGTTCGATAATTTTTATAATAATTTAACATAATTAAAAACATATAATAATTGGATTATTGTTAAGTTTATGAAGTTTAATTATGGCGTTAAATAAAGTTTACAAAATTCAATTGATATGTTTGAAAAAAAGCACCTCTCTTTCGAATAAGTTGTGATATGAAAAATTTTACCATGTGTTTTAGAAGAGTTAAAAAAAAAAAAAAAACAAAAAAACCAAGATGGTTTAATTTAAAAAAAATGTAATTTCAAAAAAAAAAAATCATTTTTGTAATTTTAAGACCTGAAGAATATGATAAATATATATATATTTTTCAAAGGGAAATACCAAAAATGAATGATATTTCATATTTGAATGATTTAAAAGCATATAATGGAAATTTTGAAACATGTACAACAGTGCAAATATTTCAATTTACATATTTTTTCACGTATAAGTTAATTCCTTCCATTGATAGTATAAAATGATTTTCAACAATCAATAAAAGTTTTATATTGCTCATCTATATAAAATTACAATTTTTTATATTAAATAAATATTCTTTGTTTTTATTTGTAATTGAATTTAAGTAAAATTACTTGATTTTCAATAAAAAATGAATGTCTTGTTATAAAATGGAAATAAACCATATACTTTTAAATCACTTTCTAATTGTAGTATTTTTAAAAATTCGTAAAATATATTCATGTGTCATTAATACTTTATTTTGAGAAAACTATTTTGTGTTTATAAATCTTTAAAATTCAGCGTTTTTTAAAATTTATAACGGACATCTATTTTGCAATTTTCTATTTGGAAACTAACTAACTTAAACTTCTAAAGTAACAATAGATGGCAGCACAAGTGATCTTTATTGAAAGTTTAAAAGGATTTGGTTCAACTTAGATTTTCTTCTATTTTAATAGTTATAAGCTATTAAGAATGGAAAAATAAGGAAAAAAAAAAAATTGCATAGCAAAAATTGAAGGAAATTAAGCAATTTATATTACTATAGTTGTTTAAATGATACTTTTTAAAAAAATCTATTTTTCTTAAATAGAAAATTCATCTGCTTGTTTAAAAAAAAAACTTTTCTTCATTTAATATTTTTCAATTTAATGAGATTTAAAAATTTAATATTTTAAATTAAATGAACCTATATCATGCTATATTAAATTTAAAATGCTTAATTTAAGCAAATGTATATGCTTTTTAATCAATTTTAAATAGTTAGAATTTTAGATAAAATTTATTTTAATTTTTAAATGTTTTTAGAATTAATTTATGCAAATTTTCAATTTTGTTCATTTTCCTTCTTTGAATTTTTTTTTCAATTTATGAATTATTTATTGACTGATCTATTTGATCGATTTTTATGTTTGGAATTTTTTTAATAGCATTTCCTATATAAACATCACGTTAACTTGATTGCTGAATATTTAGTGATTTCGCCATAGGTTCGTGGTTTCAAATCTCACCATGGGTTTGGCATAATTGAATCGTTCAGAATCCACTTTAAACCGTAGATCCCGGTTTGACTAACTTGCGTGTGCAAAAATGACCGTTGCCTGACAAACAAATCCAAACCAACCTGTATGAACACTATTCAATGAAACTATATCATTAAAAAAAATCGGTTTCGTAAAATGGAAATATCAGGAATTAAATACAAATAATCTGTCTCGTTAAGGTATATTGCTTAACAAGATGAGCTCTTTTCCTCTGAGTTTTATAAAGAAATTACAATAAACAAATGAACAAAATCAAAAAATGAGAAAAATATTGCGAAAAGATATAAAAATATTGAGAATGATGAGTTAATTGAAATCAAATAAAAAATTATACATTGTTAAAGTACAAAAATATAATCTTTTTTTCAACTAAATTAATATATAAAAAACTTTATTACAAAACTCCATATATAGAATAAGCTGGGAATCAGAAAAGTGAAATCAGTAAGGGGTTCATGTATAAATTACAATTGCAATATTTATAGATTCCACTTATATCAACAACAATATGATGACGGAA
Organism: Latrodectus geometricus; assembly: GCA_026290005.1. Lineage (NCBI taxonomy): Eukaryota > Metazoa > Arthropoda > Arachnida > Araneae > Theridiidae > Latrodectus > Latrodectus geometricus. The sequence continues at coordinate 27,387 of JAPDSC010034357.1, read as the reverse complement.
TATGTATGCTTAACAAAAAAAAATACAGTAACCCCCCAACAACATAGTATATTTGTTCCGCGTCATTGGAAAATAAGTTGTACGAGTATTGTTAAATGCGCTCGAAGCCAACTAGTTACTTTCCATGTCTGTTTTTCGGATTAATCTTCTAAAAAATGCAGAAGTTTTACTCAAAAAACAATTTTTGTTGGCATAATAAAACTACAAATTACATTTAAAATCATTATGGGATATCAATAGTTATGCAACTTTAAAAGAAATTAAGATAGAGATGTTGATCTAAGTGATAGCCTAGTGAAAGTTCTTAAAGCCTTTTCAGTTATGTTAAAGATAATAAAGTAAAATTGATTTTGATACCTTAGGAAAATATATTAAAAATGTTATCCCTTGTATAAATTAACATACAGAATTAAATTTAATAATTTTTTTTTTTTTTTTTTTTTTTTTTTTTTTGCGAATAGGAAGAAATATTTATTACTCGTTAAATTTTATGGTTTACAATTTTCTCAACAGATATTTGATTTTAATTTTAATCCTAAAAATAAAAATCTTATAAATTTAAGTAATTTTTTTTTTAATTTCTAAGAACATTTAGTATTTACATATTAGCGCCAATGCTACCAATTTCATGCTTAAACTTAAATAGAAGAGTAGCGTTTTAATCTATAGCTAAAAAATTTCTTTCACTAATTATGAAAAGTTTATTTATAATTTTAAAAAGAAATTTTCTAATTATAAGAAGCTTTCTTTGAAATTCAGTAGGCTTAAAAAACTGCGGTGGTGATAATGCAAAAGTACCGAATCGTTGTTACAATAAAATTTAATTTTACTATCAATTTCTTACAACTACAGAATAAACCATCATAAAATATATTAATTATATCAAATATTAGTTATTATCAATAGTTAAACTTTAAAAAGAATGTCTCAATACAAATAAAGATCATTATTTTTAAGACGTACACTAAAAACAATTCTGTATTTGATGACAGGATTTATTTTACCTTATATTCCAAAATAGTTTCAGAAATAATGACTTATTCAGCTAAACTTAGAACATTATATAAATATTTGACTTCGGACTTTTTTTACTCACCAGAACTTTTTATAAGAAACATTGTTTACCGGGATGTTCGTAACTCTTGTATTCAAAATTCTTATGAAACAGATTAAGGTGCGGAGAAAAGAGAAAACGAACTGCTGTTTATTCCCATCGCCTCTGAATTTCAAATTTTCCTCTCTACTGCTGTTGCCATCAGCATCATGGAAATAAACTTCGTGTTACTTTATTTCTTTATGTCACGCCGTCGTCCTATGCTCAGGATTCTGTCTTCTAAGATGTCGTCTCGGGCAACTCGTGCGACATCAAATTTTTGAGATATTTTTCTCGTAAAAGTCATTTTCGTTGCTTCTTTGCAGGCTTGATTCGCATTCTCTCGTGATTCTTTTTCGTTTTTCTACTTTTTCTTTTTCATTCCTTCATTTTACTTTGTCGTCTTATTTTTTGTTTCTCTTTTACTTCGCGATCTTTTTTTTTTTTTTTTTTTTACTTCCATTTTCGAGTCTATGTTTTGTTTTTTCACTTATTTCTATCTAAAATAAGATCTTCTTAGCTGACAAGGAGCGAGTTTTGAATTTTCAATGTTTCTTAGGCGTTTCTTTTAGAAGATTTTTTTTCTGCATTGAATTATATACTGTTAGCTCTGCAAAAGTAAATGCAAAATATTACATCTTATTTCTGTATGTTCTACAATTTCTTAGTAATGGACGGGATAAAGATTAGAATATTCTGAAAAGCATATTTTAATTAAACGGGAATCGGCAAACTATTTTGCGAGTAAAGTCTGCATTTCTTAATTTGCAATTTCCATAGTGGAATTCAAAATTCTTGTGTAGATAAAAAAACAGAGGTCTTATAACTATTTAAATATTTTATAAATATATATCCTTTTAATGTGTGTAAGGATGTATCTATTTATCCATCAATCTATCTAATATATATATATATATATATATATATAAAAACAGGGTGCTTCAAAAAAATGTATACACACTTTGAACTTCCATAGAAAATTTATTTACCGTTCTACAAAGTTAAATTTCAGGAAAATAGAAAGCTGAAAGTCCAAAGTAAATGAAACATAAATAACAAATGTTAATACTGTTCAAATTGGTGACCTGCAGCATCAATACAATTCTGAGTACGATTCACCACTGATTCTGTACATCGTATCAAAACGTCCAATGAGATTTCTCTACACACTGCTTGAATCTCATTCCAAAGAATGTCTAGGTTACGTGGTTTACGTTTGTACACCTCATCTTTTACTGTGCCCCACAAGAAGCTCATCTCTTGAATCCATTCACAAAATTGCATTTATCGATCTGGATCGTCGTCATTTAGCTGTTGCACCAGCCTTGGAATGTAAACACGATACTTGCCTCTCTTCAGAATGCGTAGCACGCTGCTAGCACTTACATCACTTTCACGTGCCCCTTGCCTTGAAGATTTGTTAGAAGAGCGTTGAAACAGTTCCAAGACTGCCGTTGATGACTCATCACTTGTAGCTGTTCGAGGCCGACCTGAATGACCTTTATGCACATCACACACTGTTCCATGAACTTCGAATTTGTCTCGTATGCGTGTAATTGTTAATCTTGAAGGTGGTTCTGTACCATACTCCCTTCTCCACTGTCTTTGAACTTCATTTACATTCTCAAACTTCCAGTACCACTTAATAACCTGCTTACGTTCTTCAAAACTCAAACGTACGTCCCCCATGTTGATATTACAAATTTCAACTGATAATATAACATAGAGGGACGATTATGCTGGCACCTGGCGAAGAAATATAACATTAGCCTTGTAGAGCGGGAAAACTACAATAGTTTAAAATGTGTATACATTTTTTGAAGCACCCTGTATATATATATATATATATATATATATATATATATAT
>JAPDSC010034357.1:10103-24327 GCA_026290005.1 Latrodectus geometricus | reverse complement strand
TATATATATATATATATATATATATATATATATTAGCATGTGCCAGAAAATGATTTTGACATACCTCTTTAAATAATCCTAATCTACAGAGAAAAGAAAAATTCTCAAGATGACAGCTATGACAAGTGTTGCACAATTCCCACTGGCGAATGAACGGGTGATGAGGTTTCTCTAAAATTCCTGTAGTCTTTCAAGCAAAACTTAAATATAATTTAATTGTCTACTCCTCAAAAAGTGTTGTTATACTTAAAATTTTCATATTAATTTTATGAAACTAAATTTTATAAATTTTATCTGCGGCTATAAATTTTACATATAAGGCTATACATTTTATCTGTGTTCCTGTATTTGATAAAAAAATATATATATAAATTACAAATCTAATAGAAAAATTTCAATATTAAATGACCGATAGTGTATTGTTTACTATTATATTAATAAATAGAAAAATATCGAAGGATACCAATTTATATTTTATATTTACATTCAGAAGACCATTGTCTGTTATATATATTTATATATGTGTGTCTGGAGAATTTCAGACCACACTGGTTATGGTTTGGGGTACCAATGTTAAGGAAAAATTCACTATATTATCTCCTATTCACATTAAGGAAACCCACAAGATAAAAATTTATTACATAATGTAATCCATGAATCTACTTTTGGTTCATCTCAGACCTAGTGTGGACACTACGAAAGAAGATTGCATTCTTAAGACAAGATAGTCTTTTGTCTCGACAACTCCATCTCCAGAAAGAGAAAGATAAATCCCTAAAGAGACCGACATGGGGATACGAGGAAAAGATTTTTTTATGCGTTGAAATATAGTATATAATTCGATCCTTCTTCTCTTAGTCATTTTTTCAGGGCTAAGAACAGGAATAAAGAACTTTTGTTTCAGAAACATATTTTTTTAATTTTAGTTACTGATATTTTTTATTTATCATGTTGAGTTTTTTGTCGATATGTAAATTTGAATGGAATGTGATAAAGGATTCAACGAGATAGTGATTTTTTTACATTTGTTTTGTAATTTAAATTGTATTTTTTATTCATATATTGTAAAAAAAAAGTACACATTTTTTACAAACATTTTATATACATTTTAAGGTATACATTACTGATTTAGATTTTATTTCAATATTAAGTTAAAGATGAAGTGTATTGACAGAGATAAGTTGCTTATTTGCATATTTTTTTTCAATGTCACTAAAATAATAATCTTAAAATATAAGTTATGTATCAAATATTATCCTTTATATATACAATACTAAAGATATACAGAGAACAAAAAGTGCAATGAAAATCATTTTTGTTCAAACTGAATCAAGTTCCGAAATTTTATAATTTAATCAACAAAATTAGATATGTTAATTTAAGTGAATTCCAAATAAACATTACTTTTAACACTGCAAATTTTTAAATAGTTGCACAACTAAAATTTGAAAGAAAATTTACTATGCTTCTCAATGGTCCAAAATTTTAAACTTTTTCTAAGGACAAAAGAAAATCTATCACATGAAATATAACAATGAAATTTAAAATCTCTGCAACACACAGAATATTACGAAAATTACTTTCAGAATTGAAACTTTTTCCAAAGCTTTATATTTTAAATTATAAAAATTATACAGTTTAAGTTAATTAAATTTAAATCGTTGCTTTGATTATTAGGACCTTTTAATAATCCTGAAACCATAATTTATAGGAAAGTTAGATTAATCTATCAATGGATCAATGTGTTCAAAGATCTGCTAATGACTTTGTCATGAGAGAAATTTTGCCACGTGAGATTACAATGATAATTGTATTCTACGCAATACAGTGAACACAATCTATTTTGCTTAAAATTTAAGCATACATAAACATTTTATAATTAATCTAGTTACATTATATATATTTTATCAATTGAATTCAAGACGTTGCTTTGACCTTTCAAATTTGTAAATAGCCATGTTGTTTTTGACATATATAATTTATATGTATATCATCAATACAAAAAATTCTCAAATAAATAATTAAATAAATTTGATTGTTTTATCACGTATAATTAGATATATTAACCAGGAATTTTGTTTTCTTAATGATTGTATGTAAATAATTGTATTGGTATAAATATATTGTTTTTGTAAATAATTATATTCGTTTAAATATATTAATCAAGAAATCAAATTCTTTCTAATTTTTTATTTCCATTACAAATCGTCGTTACCATCTATTGTACAATCCCTTGGGAGTACTTAGTATTCCTTAAGTTAAAATTATTGTATAAATTTCATTTGCAATAACTGTCGATTTGTTATGTAGATTATTTTTAGGCTGAAATCAATTTCACTATAAAATCAAGTTAAATGGTTACAAACCTACCAAACCTTAGACCTACTGTATCTGTAAATAGCTTCATATCCAAAATGTGAAAGCAAATTTGGTCCGGTTATCAAAGGGAACAAATTGAAAAACGGTCTGCAAATGGATATCTTCAAAAGTGCTTTATCACAATGAGAATAATATACTATACAATACAGTGAAAACATTGAATATAAATTTTGTTCAAACTTTAAACATCTTTCGATATTTTATTATTCAATATTTTTCGATTATATTCGATATTATATATCTTTCGGTATTATATAATTCAGGGAAATATGCATTTTAATTCATTTGAATTTGAATAAAAGCTTTGACTATTGTGAGTGCCTTTAATTAGCCTCACAAGTTAAGTTTAAGGAAAACATTCACCGGTCTATTGAGATAACAATGTTAAAGAAAGATGTGCCAAAGTAACTTTCTCAAAATATTTTAATAGGTTTCGCATAGATATGAGTTGAAAGAAGATTTCTCTTTTTGCATGAAATCGGGGAAATGGAATCAAGATGATTAATTCGTTTACAAAATAGAATAAAAAAGTAAAGTAGCTATATTTATACACTTAAATTAATTAATATAAAATAGTATTACGTCTGCTCCTGTAAATTTTTAAAAAATGCTTAGAGTAGTTATGATCGGTGATGTAAAGTCATACAAGAATGCTCGATAAATTTGAAAATTCTCTTTATACAGTATATGATAGAATAGTGCAGTTCATACATGAGCAAATCACCATCAGATGGTTGAGTGGTTAGCGTTCATGACTCCTCGGGTTTGAATCCCGACTCCGGCATGAACTTTTTCTTTCTCTGTTTCTTTGTCCTTTCTCCTGAGATGGTGTATAAATGTGGCCCACCCTATAAACGGGTTTGTGTCCACCAGTGGTGGTGTGTCGTTCGTAATGCTACTCGCCTCCGTGACTTGGTTCGCAGATGCCCTGATGATGATAGATAAATGTGGCTCACCCTATAAACGGTTATGGGGTGGTGTGATGTTGGTAATACTACTCGCCTCCGTGACTTGGTTCGCAGATGCCCTGATGATGATGTATAAATGTGGCTCACCCTATAAACGGTTTTGGGGTGGTGTGATGTTGGTAATGCTACTCGCCTCCGTGGCTTGGTCCGCAGAGGCCCACCGAATAACGCTAAATGAGTAGCAATTTCTGGCCTTGTTGTGTCAAAGGGCAATCACCCAGTGACCGCCATTGGAAAAAAAATACTTGAGTGAAACATTATTTTACAGTCACTGCTATGGAAATGCATCTTCCATGCGGAAAACACCAATTAATATGTATTTTGGAAATGCTAACTAACAGAAAGTCGTTCGTGAATCGGGGTATCTTAAATGGGTAATTATTATAAATATTCCATAAAACTCCCAAAAGTTTCATTTAGTTTCGAATTTTCTAACTTTTTTCAAAATACAAGATTATGTATGAAATAATTATACTATGGCGTGGAATATAGTAGTACATATTTCATTACTATGAAAAGAATCTCGAGTATAGTGTGTTTCAGTACTACTAAAAAATTGAAGTTTTATTTTAGCAATATATATAAATATTTAAATGCATATTCTTTGAAGAGTCATTTTCTTTTCTGCTAATGAAACTGTGAATCACTCAATTTATTTCAAAATCAAAAGCACATGCCTAATACAAAATCCGTTTTTTATTGCCAAATAGTTTTTCAAATGATAAAGTTTAATTTCAATCACATTGTATTTAATATTTACATATATATAATCAACCTAGTAATTAAATATGAAAATATATTTAAGGTAAATAATATTTAATTACATTTTATTTATCTAGAATGAAAGCTTCTATTTCTTAGAAATTAAGTACATTTTGAAGAAACTATTTTTACTATATGTGTACGGTAATATTATTTTTCAAAGTGGAATATACTGTAATATGCTTAGATTATTTAATGACAGTCATATCTTAAAAGAGTTTTTAAAGTTCTGATATACTTATTGCCCAATGGCTCAGTGGGTATAAGTATATTGAAATATTTTGGGTAGAAAAAGATGTACTATTAAGAGAGAATTCATTTGAAATAAAGATGAATGCAGGGAAATATTGCAATATTTACAATATAACAAAATATTCTAAAAATATTCTTAATACAATAATACAATATAGCAAAATATTCTTGTTTCGCAGTATAGTATAACTAAATATGGTACTTAATAAACAATGAGTTTCTAATAAAAATGTTTCTTTGCATTCATATGAAACTTTTTGCATTATTACTTTAATATTGTCTATGACACCTACTTGTCTTAAATACACGAAAAATAATGAATGTTAGCAAATTTTAATTCATTGAAGAAAGTAAAAATATGCTTGGATCTACGCTTAAAAAGAACTTTAATCTTAAAATTACATGACATATTTAAAATATTTGACAAATGTTTGAAGAAAAAATTAATTTCTAAATGAAATCATATTCAGAGAAATGATATTGAAGAAAACTAAATTATTTGGGATCATAAAAATATAAACATGGATAAAAAGATTCGCTAAAAATATATCTAGTACACAGTTTTAAAATTAAATTCACTAGAATTAATGCAGCTTCAATTAAATTGGCATTTACTTAATTGCTTATAGTTTTATATTTCTGTGATTTTCTTCATAGCAAATCTCCATGCAGTTCATGAAATATTTACATGGGCTTCAAAAATACCACTTTATGTGTGAGCCATGTTTTCTGCGAGTTGTTAATATAACTATACAATAGAATATAGTTAAATAATACCTTGAATTCATACTGAAATGGAGACACATTCAAAATCCTTATTGCGATTCACTATCAAAGGTAAAATTCATGCCATAATAAAATGCTTAAAATCCTTTACTCAGAACTTCTCTAGCAGAAATAAGTCCTATTCCTATATACACACGTTTTTATATTCTTGAAAGGAAATATAAAAAGAGTAATCCAGAGTAATATAGAAAGTAAAAATAATAAATAGTTCGAAATCCATTTGCGATGCAAATACAGATTTAGAAATCCGAATACCGCCTACCTGTCAACAGCAATTCAAAAGGATCAGCCACAGGCGGAGATATCGAACAGGAACGAAAATAAAATGCACTTTTCATTTATTTTTCTTTATGCATGCTTGCAACCTCCATTTGGAGACAATATTTTATCGCTGGTCTTGAGAATTTAAGCGCAGCAAGAAATATATGTTTTGTGTTTTTGCTGATTTGAAGCGTTCGAAAAACCATTGATATTGTTACAGAATAAATGTGCCGTTAACATGATGAGAAAAGAAGGAAGCAAAAAAGTACCTTTTTGTAGGTTGATGGAACCAGTTTCTTGTTGAAACTTTTTGTAGGAACTGTTTTGGATTTATTTAACTGAGAGACAGTAACGAGAATAAACTGTACTAGTTTTGTCTTTTTCCCCTTCAATGATCTGAAAAATACGATTTTCTTTATATTTCTAGAATATAATTGACTCCCCAAAAATCTTTTTCTTTTTGAAATAAAAATAATGCTGTTATTTAAATTCATATTTAATGTCTTTTTATATCATTCATAATATATAAATTGAATAAATTTATGAGGGTCATTTTAATATTTTAATATTAAATTCCAACACAGTATGCTACGTCATCATCAAGAACAGATTGATTCCGTATTCTGAAGAATATCATAAGATCTTATTCGACACGAGCAGCGATAAGATAAGCCGTAATTCTGGTTGGCTTGTGTTTGACCTCTTCCAAAATTATCATTTTTTAACATTACTTCTTTGAAAGTAAGAAATATACTATTAAGCTTTTTTCTTCCTTATATGAAGTTTCACTTTTTCTTAAATTCCATTTTATAGGAGAAGTTTGTAGAGCAATTTCTTCCTTTGAACAAAGTCTATGTCATTAACATCATCTCCATTTAAAAATTATTCATTCATATGGTATAAATTTCAAACTTGTTGTGTATCATTTTTTTAGTGTAGTTTTTTTCGATCAAGCTATGTTTATATATAATGATAGATTTTATATAATTTTCATGATAATTGTATTAGTTTCACTACAGCTAGTTTCCCACTAACACTTAAGTAGAATTATCATTTGAACTATAACTAGAAAATTTATTTTTCTAAATATTTTTCTAAATTATTATTATAAAAAGCATTCTTACAATTATAAAATTTTTTTTTTAATCATAATAAAATTTCTAGATTCGTTCTACTTATATTTTTTAAATTAGATTAAATTTTTTTCAGCTTTGCATTCTACTTAAACAGTTCCTTTGACTCTAACAAATCTATGCTTAATATCAAATTTTTAATTTTTGATTATTAAATACTTTGTCAGGCATAAATTTTAATAAGCATATTATGTATGCAATATATGCAGAATTACTGCTGCACAAAAATATACAATCCCTTCAAATTCCATAATTTGGTTTTCTAAGTCATTTTGAAATAATTATTCAAATAATTTATAAAGAAAAGTGTTGAGCTATTTTATCTCCAAAAACTAGAAATGTCATACTTATGAAATTAAAATTGAATATATATAAATTGACTGAATAATGTGATATTTTATTTATAACTTTTAGAATTAAATATAACTTATGATTAAAAAAAATGAAAATTTTTTTTCCGTAACTGGTAAAGAGATAAAAAATTTTGTTCTAGTACCTTAAGGAAAAAAAAATGCCATTATAAGCTTTGTGATATTGTTCATATAAAAAAGAAGTACTCTCATTTCAGAGTACTAATGAATTTCCTGTTAGTACATTCCTTTTATGATTTTTTTTAACTCTTAAAACCAAAAAACAAAATAAAAAATTTAAAAAAAAAGAACTCACTTTATCGTCTGAATTCATTATTGTCCACGCAAACATACAAACATATGAGACATTATTCAGGATTTTAAACGTCATTTTGTAGAATACTTGCTTGGCATTTTAAATTGGAAACTTTATTGCAAGTCATAAAAAAAAATCACAATTTTTCCGGTATTCCTTTTTACCACATTTCTTTAAGAATACTAATACGAATGCATTTTTCTGTTTTTTCCTCTTTGTCATAGCATTTTCTGTTGAGGAGGCTTACCTTCATTTTTAGGATTTTCTTTTATTAAATACATATAAATTAGTACTTAAAGTATAGAAATATTCTCATTAATGAATTTATAGAATATTATACTATTAAATAAATGAAATAAACTTTTTCTGGGTAAAATTAGAATTTATAAATACTTATAAATTTTTCTTAAATATGCTGTTTTGAAAAAAAAAGCTACAAATTCTCATCAAATTAAAATTTTTTAAAAAAAACTAAAGCAACTTAATTAAACTTTCTTTCTATAAATCTATATATGAAGAAATGATTTTTCATAACTTTTGAAATATTTTTGATGAACACATTGTAATTTCCAATTAAATATTCTTTTAATGTGTACATTGTTTTTCCTTTTTAGTAGCAGATTGGATAATATAATAACAGAATACAAAATATTTATTTTATTACTATGTTGTCTATTAAAACCACGACATAATACTTCATTAGTAAATTGTTGTTTGAGCCATATTTTTGGGAGTGAGTCATCTCGTAATTCATGTGACAAATCATCACGTAAATTACAAAAGTTGCTTTTATTATTCATTGTCAAAAATGAGTTGCAATCTCAATTGAGGTCACGTATGAATGTGACCAATTTACGGACACTTAATTGACTATTATAGTAATCAAAAAGAGTAAAATGACTAATTATATAATTTTTTTAATATATTCTTGAGCTATATTATCTAAATAATATATAAAATTAATGTTTAATAAGAGCCGATGCACAATATTATAAGCAAAAATTTAATTTTCTATGTTTACCTCTTACCAAACACTTTTTTTTTTTTAATGTACTGATTAGAATAATAATAAACATATTATCATTTGTTATTAGAATTGAGTCTCTTTTATAATGTAATGAATTATATGCTAATTAAAATCCATTATACTAATTACGTATTTTTTACGATATTGAAACATTGTTAATATTCTTACAAATGCTTATCCACATTTCCCCTTATCTATAATTTTGAATTAAGCTTACGATAAACTATAAATGGATTCATGGTATTTTTGAAAATAAAAATATAACATATTTTTTTAACAATATTTACCCAATTTTAATAATCTAGTAAAAAGAGTTTCTGAAAAATAGTTAAAAATAACTTTAAAATCAATCTATTAAAGATCTTTATTAAAATATTAGCATATGATAGTTTCAAGAAAAATAGTTTCAGCATAAAACGGAAATATAATTTAACCATATCTTTTACATTTTAGTAAATTAAAGACTATTGATATTCATATCTAATAAATAATATTACAATATGAATGTTTAATTAACTTATATAAGCAAACTCACGAAAATAATTTATTGTAACTTACATTTTTATAAACATTACTATATTCTAAAATTAAAATCATCAAAATATTCTAATCTGAACTATAACGGTTTGACATTTTAACTGAAATGTATTTTCGTTTAAGTAAAGTACTAATGGAATAGAGTTCGCTTCCTTGTTAATCATTTTGTGGGGTATTTTGTTATCGAAGTTCTTTATCAGACTAAAACGTTGTATCTAAAATCTTTGTAAAAACAAAGAAATTTTATTTCAGTGTGTTTTCATTTTTTTCATATGTATTTTAGCATGTGAAGAAACTAATTAATAACATTCTCAAAAAAATTTTTTAAATTTATTTCTTTTATTTTTTTAAAAAATTAAAAGCATTATATATATATATTTTTTTGTCGAGTGCCAGCCAGACTGGCAGTATGGGTGCGCTGCTCCACTCTTTCAACTGAACCGCATTTGGGTGTGGAGTCCGACTTCCTCAGTACACACATGCCATAGGAACCCGTTTATAGTGTAGGCAACCATTCACACACAAAGAAAGGACAAAGACAAGAAAGAAAGTACATCCATGCCAGAGCCAGGATTCAAACCCAGGTCCCACCCATCTGTAGTCAGGTACGCTAACCACTAGACAGGTTGGGCGGCAAAAGCATTATATAGAATGTTTATATGAAAAACTACTTAAGAATGTGAGAGTTTTTATAATTTTAAAATTAAAAGTTGTTTTTTTATTTCTTTTCAAAAGTACTTTTGTTAAAAATGTGATAAATTAGGTACAGCATAACTTAAATATTTGAGCTAATGAAACTAGTGGTGCAACAGATTTGAAGTGTTTAAAAAAATAATAATCCAGAATACCTAACTTGTGTGTGTGAATTAATCTTCAATATTTATCAACTTCTCATGGGATTTAATTTAAAGCGCTTGTTTCAATTTAAAAAATTTTGTATATTAAAAATATATAAATTTCAAACATTAGACGTCTCAAAATATAAACTAAGTAATTTCATTTAAAAATCAGACGCTCAAGTTCTTTAAATCCTTTCTTACTTATATATATTTTGAATTCAATACAATAGACTTGTAAAAAATATTGTTACATGTGTTACTGAACGGAAATCTCTTCAACATGCTTTTTTGATCAGAATGTCCATAAGTTTTATGGTTGTAATGTGCGTCACATCGTTTAAAACGTGTTGATTGCTTTTTCACAAAGAAAATAAAAACTCAAGCACACATTATCCTTCTAACACAAGTGCCGACAGTTCATTGCTCACGTGTAAAAGCAATAATTTCTTTTTATTAGTCCCTATGGTATTAAAAGTACTTTTACAATACAACTTTTGTTTGAAAATTTATTCTGTTGATTTAATGTCATGTTGTTTCGTTTTAACGATTTAAAATGGATTTTTTTTTATTTACTTCAAGTGTCGAAAATCTTTTATATGACCCTCTTTCTAGCGTAAACTGGAGCAAAATATATTTTCATCAAAATAGATTTTTAAATTTTTCTTTAAATTTAAGTACCCCACGAAAAGTATTTTGCAAATCCTGAATTTTAAAATATATTTCATTGACAAGTTAATAGGTAGTTAAATTCAAATCTCATATGAAATTGTAATTTAGAGTTAGAACAATTGATTTAAGTTCTATCTTTAACATTTTGATGAATTATTAACAACAAAGATATTTTAAAAAATAAAATATTTTGTATTTTTTTAATATCTATTTTCAGGTATATTTCAATACTCAATGTAATAATGATTATCATTGGTTTTATGCAGATAGTCATATGAGTTATATAATAAAAGTTTATATCCATAGAATAAAAGTTTATATCCACATTTTTCTTAAAGCTATGTACAATAAGTATTTTTTAAATAAATGAAAAACATTAAATTCACATGATAAAGGTATGTTTTCCAAGCATATTCTAGACATCTAAGTTGTAAATATATTTATTTGAAAACAAGTATAATTAATATAGGTAAAGAGATGTGGCAAAAAATAATTTTAAAGACGAGATAAAAATTCTTGTTTATATGCACATTAAATTTAAAAAAGCTCATAAAATTAAGTTTATTTACTTTTATATATTCCACTGAATTCAATTTAAATCATTGAATACGTTATTGTATTTTACATCTTGAAAAATAAAACAGTCTATGAAATCAGAGATATCTGAGTTACTAGATCATCAGAATTATACAACCGAGTTTCTTATAGCAAACATCTGGGGTTTAATTAAAGCAAGAAACTAATGAGTTTAAAATCGATAATATGAAGATTAATGAGCTTGCAAACATGCAATTTTAGTCATTATTAAAATAAAAATAACGTCTAGTATTTAATAAAAAATAATTAATCTCATTATTTTCATTATATTAGCCATTAATTTTTCAAAAGTCAAATAGAAATGTGTTAAAATGTCAACAAGGATTTTAAAATACAATAGTTAAAATTAAAGTGTATAAAGCGTTTGAATAAACTATCTTGAATTTCTTCCTTATTTTACTGCAGCAAAAATAAATAGGAAAATGATTCTTTAAATTTAATTTTACGAAAAATTAAAAAAGAACAGTATTAATTGATGGTTTTGTATATTAAATTTTGTAAATAACATAGAATGAGTATTTTATAAAATTAAAATTAATTAAATGCATTTGTGGCTATACAATATTTTTAATAACATTAATTTTATTCCTTATCAGTTCTAAAACTCGTAGCATCAAGGGAAATACTGATATGGTTTTATGCATTTAAATAATTTGAAAGCTTTTATACTTTTTTATTAATGACAAAATGTTAAGTATCTATTATATAATAACACCATATAAATTTGATTTATGTAAATATTTTGATGATATAACTTTGGTAATATATTGTGCTTTGTAATACATTTTAAAATTTTGCTGAATTAATTTTCATAAGATTTGTGTCTCTGTGAATGACTTAAGTAATTGAGCTAAAACTTATTATTCAAGTTCTGCAAAAATATTTTTTCGAAACTTTAAGAATAAAATATTAATTATTACACATAGAAAAACTTACTGTCAAAGAAAAAGCAAGCTTTATTTTCTTTGTTTTACTTTTAAAAGTTTGATGATACGTCTGTGAAGTATTTGCAGTATTTTAATTTAGTTGCAATGTATTACATGAGTTTTGTAATATATCATAAATCCACCTTTTAACAGCAATTTCAAATAATACCATCAAAATAACCTAATTTCTTTCTCCAAAATAGTTTCTCAATGTAGTTTTTCGTAATGTGGTATGTGCATTAAATTTAACAAAGAAATATAAGTTTATTGCAATGGTATCATTATTAGTTACGTTTGTTTATAAAAAAAGATTATTATTGTTAATAAAAAAATAAGCCTACTATTTTCCATTGCTTAAATATCCTTATAATAAATTAAATTTTAAATAAAGACCAATTTAACTTTAAATTTTTCAACCGATTATATACTAAAGTTTTAGATATTATACTAATTTTTTATAAATTAAACCCGTTTTCTATTTATCTAAAAAACATTTTTACTGTCTTTTAAGAAAAATTGCGCTGAACTTTAGATATAATTTTGGCTCTCTATGTCAAACTGACTTTTTATTCATTAACAGAGAAAAATATAAGAGTCTTGATTGGTCGAGGATGTACAAATAAATTTAACATCACACAAAGTTTAAGCAATTAAGAGTTAAAACAGTCAAATATATAAAATATGTATACATAAAAAATTTTATTTTTAGAACAAAATTTTTAAAAATTTCTAAATCTAAATTTTTATAGAATGGGAATGAATTAATGTTAGAAAAAAAGAAATTGTTTTCTAAATACACTATGTTTATAGAATATAACATAGTATGCTTAAGATATTTACCAAGTAAATTTCATATAATGAGCCATCATATAGTCGAATTATTTTAGTTTTCTAGGCACCTGTATTTTTAGCTTTTTACATATTATTTTTTAATTCCATTATTTATGATTTATATAATATTATAAAGCTGTATCAAAAACCCTCAAATAATAAAGCAAAATATGAGAAAGAAAATCACTGACTCCGCAAAATACGTCAATTGAATAAATAATATTATATACTTATATTTCAATTTTTATTTAATAATTTAACAATAGATTTATGGACATTTCTGATATTCCTACCTCCAAGAGGGAGTGCAAGTTTGACCAATGCACAAACACATATATTTAAAGGAAAAACAAAATAAAGAATAAAGCAATATTCTTTTTTTTTCTAATGGCGGTCACACTTGAATAATTAACCCATTTTCCGCAACAAGACCAAAAACTGCTACTCATTTTATCGTTACCCGGTGGGCACCTGTGAACCAAGTCACGGAGGTACGAGTAACATCGCCCACACCACACTACCACAAACTCGATTATAGGGCGGACCACATTCATCCATCATCTGAGGAAAGGACAAGAAACACAGAGAGAGAAAGAGAAAGTACATCCATGCCGGAGCCGGGATTCGAACCCAGGTCATCCCCATCCGTTGTCAGGTACTCTAACCACCAGAAAGGGTGGGTGGCGTAAGCAATATTCTTACGAGCTCTATATTTATATATTATTTAACAATGATTTAGTTCATTATATTCTCTACATTCTGCATATTCTTCTTCATGTACAACATTCATTCCGTGCATTTTTGAATACAAAAAATTATACACTCTGACTCCACATGCTTACTGCACATCTGCTTCGATCTTTGTACTATGGCTTGTCAGGGT
The DNA here is from genome assembly GCA_026290005.1 of Latrodectus geometricus. NCBI lineage: Eukaryota > Metazoa > Arthropoda > Arachnida > Araneae > Theridiidae > Latrodectus > Latrodectus geometricus. The sequence continues at coordinate 10,811 of JAPDSC010034357.1, read as the reverse complement.
TATTTCATTTGTGATATCAGCACCATCAATCTAATATTTATTATCACTGTGATTTTTTTCGATTAGGAAAAACACATTTACTAAATATTGTATTAAGACCGTCTAAAGTTGTTACATATCCTTAGAGAAAGATATAATACATAGTTATTCTTAATATTTCAGAATTTATAACAAGAGCGGTAATAGAATTAAATATGCTTATCTCATTCAAAGAATATAAGTCCGTGTAAAATATAACATTAAAATGTGATAGGTTTTTGTAATTTTCCTATAAAGTATTAAAAAGACGTGACACATAAGCCTATTGCTAAAATGTTTTTATTTGCAAATTTTCCTCACTGAATAAATTATGTATTTTTTTTTATTATAAAATGTCAATTTATTTTATTTTAATGTAAACATGATTATGCCATTTCTCTTAAATATAGTGTGATTAGAAGCCTTAACCAAAATGGGTTCTTCTATTTCTTCGTACATGTTAATTCAGTTATTTCTTTCTGGAATGTTCATTCTAAGGTAATATTTGTGATGTAATTCAACTTTCTTCTAATTGTTGGATACTTCATTCTATTTCATGCTTTGCTTATTAACTTCTGCTCTTAGTTCTGATTTCGTTTCCTTTTATTTGAACAATCATGTGACCTGTGCGTTAAGTGCCGTCAGATAATGTCTACTCAGAGAAGAAAAGGTGCCACACGTAAACTAATC
>JAPDSC010034350.1:47597-64199 GCA_026290005.1 Latrodectus geometricus | reverse complement strand
TAAAATCTTACGCAGTCAGTTTAAAACTTTCTTTGCTATTAAAGTTTACTTTAATGCATAAATGTGTATAATAAGTCACTTGATATGTAAATTACAATACAATATTAGTTTACAGTGGCAATGAATGAAACTATTATATTGTGTAATGGTAATCTAGTTATAATGTAAATAATTAAATTACTTTTAATAACACTTAATTTTATATTATATTAAAATTTGATTTGAAAAAAATATATATAATACAAATTTGTTCATCTTTAATTGCACATAAATAGAATTTTAAAAGTAAGGGTTATTTTGGTATTTATAAATATTTTATTTAAAACAAGACGTTTCAATAAAAAATGAAAATACTTTTCACAAATTTATAAGAAAATATGTTTTAAAAGCAAAGTGTTAATGACATCATTCAATATCGTAGTATTAATATTTTAATTCCCATGCTTTTATTTCCTACCAAGACCTGAAGAAATTTATTTTTATGTTCAGTTGAAGATTGATGTAGGAGATAACATTTATTCGGTGATATTTTGCAATGATAACTATGATACATAAAAAAGCATTACTTAGAAATTTAAATTTTTTTCTGAAAACCTTACTTAGTAAGACAGGGAATCATAAACATGTTCGGTATTGGTTTTATTGCTGATTTTAACTTCACTCTTAATGAATAACTTTATCATTTGCTTTTAAATGAAAAACATTCAGATTAAATAATGGTATTTTTATATATGAGTTTAACACATTATTCAAATTTTTGATATTGAACCTTAGGAAAAATGTCTTGCGGGTATCTTAATACTAAATGTGACTTTTTGTTTTAGGTGTCATCAATTTTTTTATTGAGATTGCTATATAACTAAAGTTTGAGGTTTTTAATATTTCTATACTTTATCCTTTACAGTGCATATTGAAATTTATACCTAGGTTAATGAGCTTCAAAAGTAAGAACCTTCAATTGTGATAAAGTTTTTTTTCCCGCTGAAACAATGACAATTAGATGTATATTTTATTATACAGGGTTTTATTTATTTAGATTCGTTTTTAATTTTCATGTTCTAAGAATAATAAATTATTATCTATAATATTCCGTCCTTTTGTTAAGCCTAAACTAGTAAATGAAAACAAATTAAGGATTTAGTTTAGATATGGCTAAAGAATCCAGTTATGTCGTTGTATCAAAATTAAATTATTTTCAAATTTATTTAAAGAAAAAAATAATTACCATTAATTTAAAAGTAAAACTTAATAATAGAAAGATGATTAAACATAAGTTGGTTTGAGTAGATCGGAGTAATGGTTTTCAAATTAAAGTTTTATTTGGAAATATAATTTAGAGTAAATGTAAGTGGTGGTGAGAAATCATATTTAATCACTGTCATTATTCATTTTGAAGGAAATATTTAAGAGTTCAAATATTTTTTTAAATTTTTGATTTAACAAAGTAATCACATAGTATAGTTCTACGTTATAAATGGCTGGTAATCAAAACAAATATATCATTAAATTTCTCTTAAGGACTCAAACAATCTGAAAATAACTTTTTATATGTTCTCCTTCATCTGTACTCTTCAACTATTATTTATTTTTTATGTGAAATACCTTTTTAGCTAACAATCTTCAAAATATCTTTTAAATATACATCGTTGTTTTACTTCTAATGAAGATTACTAAAAAGTTGGGTTTTAAGCAATCATCATATTATATTTTAATCAACATTAAGAGATTTTTGTTGATTGTCGCTCAATGGAAATAACAGTCTTAATGATTAATTTGCATTCGATACAATATGAGTACTCAAATTTCTTTAATCTTATGTGTACACTTAAATTTAAAAAGCCAAGCTAATTTGCTTATTTATTTGATTTTTTACTGATTTATTCACATTAACATAAAAATATGCTAGTCAATTTGATACAGATTTAAAATTATCATGTCCTGACATTGACTTAATTTCTATTTTTCACTGAATATTATTAGTTTTGTTTTTTAATTATGAAGGAAAAAAAAAACAGAAAAAGTGATTAATGATTTATAAATGTATATTTCTTCTGTTGCATGTATATAATTTTTGAAGTACAATTTATGCAGATAATTAAATTATTAAATTAGATATCATTAGAGAGAGCTATTCTATTAAAAATATTAATAAAGAGTATTCACTAATATAATTTCTTCAGAAAAATAATTCTTTCCAAAATAAGTCAATACATTTAAAAAAAATTTGAAAAATTTTCAATGAAAATTTACTGAAAGGTATCTTATATATGAGCCCTTTTTATTTTATATTATATTTTTAAATTCTATTTATTGATAAATTGCAAGGTTCAAAATCTCATTAATGGAAAAAGTTTCAGATTGAAAATCTGAAACTTTTTATTTAATTCTTGAATGAAAATCAAGAATTAAGGAAAAATTATTAATATTTACTTTGAATCAATATAATTAATTCAAATCATTATAATTAAAGTTTTAATAATAATAGTTCAAACTGATATTATTTGAGGAAATTTACAATATTTATAGCATTTTAATTCAAATTATGCACAGTTCAAAATAATCTTTTATTATTAGGTGATCTATTTCTTAAAGTACGTTATTTGCGATCTTACATGGATAAGATTTAAGTTTTATATCCAAATTACTTTTTAATTCTAGAAAATTATATATTTAAAGAATTTTATTGAGCCTAGAAAAAGATTAAAACACTGACTGATATCAAACACTTAAACATCCCAATTACAATTTAGTATTTAGAACGTAGCAATCGTTCCATATACTCCATTTTTAAAAATTCTTTGTATAGATGAAATAAAAATCCAAAAAATAAAATAATGTTGTTAAAATAATGTAAAATGAAATAACTTGTCAAAGTACTGGAATATATATAACATTTTCCCTCTGTGTACTTAAATTTAGTTCGTTTCGATCTTGATTGCGTTTACATTGATTTCACTGACTTCCATTGACACTTATTCACACACCATTGTACAATAGGCTTATGTTTGTAAGTGGGCCACGATTGCCTGATAGCTTAGAGCATCGTTTTTGTTACCGGAAGGTAGTGAGTTTTAATCCAGAGTATTGTTAAGTATATCGTCAAACAAATGCTTGCTGTGTTTGGCATTTGAACAACAATCTTATTGTGTTCGATATTAAATAGGTATATGGTGGTATTTATGCCCAACAAAAGAAAGAATCTTGAAACTTTTTAGTCATTAAATTTAACAAGTGAATAAACAAATATACAATATCTACATTAGTTTGATCAACTTTGAATTACATAAGCTTGGATCCATCGAAACTAAAGAAAATTACCTCTTCTGGGAACTCTCATTATAAATACCGGCATTTTATCATCCGATGGGAAATCAACACATTTTTTAAATCAATCAAACACACAATTTTAAATCAATCAAACTTGATAACTTTTTCTTTAGACAAAACATTTTTGCATGGTCAAAACATAACAAAATTTCAATACATTGTGAACAAGGCCCAGCTTTCCACTCTAATTCTACCCCATATGGAGAAAACAGAGACCAGTTAAAATTCAAATAATCAATAATCACAATGTGGAGTCAAAGTCACGGAATGTTGTCTGGGAATTTTCAATGATGTAAAATTCAACAGCGCATGAAAATTAATTTCCTGATATGGTATTCAAGGTATGGAATTTCCGCAAAATTGAAGGATGGACGGTATGCCTCACATTTTGACAGCTAATATCTTTGAAAATAGGGTAGTAAGCGATTATCCGGTGAAGCCTAAAATATTATATATTTTAAGTTCCAATACAAAACAAAAGGAAATTTTCGTGTATTCAAAAATAAGGGATAAACATTATAGTAAAAATTAAATATTTATAACTATTTGTCAAAAAAATAAATGTTGTAAGCAATTTTTCTGAGTATACATTTTTTGGATTATATTTTTAATAAAAAAATATAATCCAAAAATGTATACCCAGGAAAATTCTATGATTCTAAAATTACTTTTTTGAATAAGAGTAATTGTAGCATTATAAAAATAAAACAAAGTGTATATTTTTGGTTGTATTACTTAAGAAATTATATATATATAAACAGTCAAACATAAAATGTACTATGTATCATAATCCACACACAATATCGCTGCAATTTACATTTTCATCTATCCAAAATAGTGTTTTCCAAGTTTTTTTTATAACGCTATGATTTTTTGAATTAATTTAGAATTTTTTATATACAATAACCGTAAGAACCGTATTTGCAATATAAAATACAATATATGTTTACAATATTATAAACATATTAAAAATTAAAGTTAAAATTCATGTAAAAAATTTTTTGAATAAATTGAAATTATTATTTTCAAATGAAGTTTAATTTTTAACCTAATTTTTGTCGTATAAATGTTTTGAAATCCAATTCTCTATTTTAAAATATTACGAAAAAGTAAATAAATTTTTCTTCTTGACATTCTAAAAGGTTTTTAAGTATAGATGAAAAATCTTTCTTGCAACTCAGTAAATATCAATTCTAATATTATTAATTCATCATTAATATTGATATAAGTTACATTTATTCCCATTCAAATATTATTTACAAAAATTTCGATTGTTTTCAATACAGAAGAGCATTTTTTTGAAGGTTTAACATTTCCTTACATGTGTAAAAATTTGAATTACTTATTTTGATGTTTACAGACTACAAATTTGTATATTACATATATAATTATATATGTTATATATTTTTATTATATGATGTTTAAATTATAATCTTACTAAAATTTTCGTGAATTTTATATTAATTTTAAAATTTCTATTGGAATTGTAGCTGTAGAAGAATTTAAGTGAAAAATGAAAACGTTTCCTTATTCTGTAACATAAATGCACATCCACGTGATTTATAAAATAACAGTTCACAATACTTTTACATTTTTTATTACTTCAAAATACTTATACAATTTAAACTGCTACACACACAAAAACTCATGATTATATTTCTTATAGAGGTCAGTCATTCGTTCAAAAATATCATATTTTTTCATGATAGAACTGCTACTAACAGTGTTTGAGATTACAGACGATATAATAGTGCTGCCATTGGGTCTTCTAAAACTATTGATTATGAAATAAGTATTAGTAATGAATATAGTGTTGGGCAAGATCATTCAATTTGCGATAAATATAATATATAACTGCTTAGTACTTTTTGTATTCCTCATAATTATTTCTACAATAAAGGTCCACTGAAAGTAAAGGTCCACTTTCACTGCATCAAAATAAAATCACACAATGTTTTATTAGATATCATATTAAACACTGATCTGTCAAATATATTTGAGTTGAATTATTAAAAACTATGCTGAATTTTTCATCTGGAATTTTTCTCCAGCATATTGTCTAATTTTCAATAAGCAATGTCTTTTACCACAAATTACAACCTGCAATTCAAAGCAATTTTTTTCAATTTTTTATGTATGAAGTTTGTTCTCAGAACCTTCTAGTTTTTACAACGATTGTTTGTTTTGCTGTATGTTAAATCGAAATTTTATTACAGAAGTTTTGAAATACGTTATTGTTAATTGTTTTCAAAAAAACCTAAACAAGTTGCATTTTTAAATCAGAAAAGTTAAAGAAAAGTGGTATTTTACACTTTTTGCTATTTTTAATTTTTTTTTAATCTTTTTGTATAATGTGCTTATTGATAGCCGTTATTTGGCTTGTAAATTTAGAAAGAAGAGGAGACATTATCAATATCACAAGTAAAACTATCACTTTAAGAAGCATATTTTTCTCATAACTTAGCTTTTCACAAAATAACCGATTGGAGAAAAAACCAATAACACGATATTTCAAGAATTAATGAAGATATTTCTATAAGACTTCACCTGCATATTTTAATGCTAATTTCAGGAAAGAAAGTAAAATTGTAAATATATATGAAGGACAATTCATTTACAGTTATTTTTAAAGGGATTTACAGTAAAATGAAGTAAAATATCCATATTCATGTATATTTTTAAACATATTTTTTATTGCTCAATATTTCTCTTAGATTTTGCTTCACTGCAAAGAAAACTCTCACATAAACCTTAGGTCCACATTAAACTAAACATAAAGCTTTACAATTTTCTACAGAGTGTCAACCGTTTTAATGAATTTTTTTAAAATTTGCCTGAAAATAACCAATTTCACAAAAAGTATACTATGTGTAATTAAATGTTTTTTTAAATTCAGGTTTTGACATCTAAATATTTGTTAAAGTAAGCTAAAAAAAAATAGTTGGCTTGAACGTTATCGGACACATTAACTGTGAAATTGTAAGAAATTATTTCAGTTTTCTTAATATTAATTGATATTGATTAAGCGATGAAATGATTTTTTAAATTTTATTTTCTCTTATTAAACAAAAGCAGACATGAATTTATTAAAAGCTATAGAAAGCGATAACTTTTACAATAATAATTAACTATTATATTCATCTTTAGTTTCAGTTATTCTCTTGCACATAAAGTAAAATAAAATTATTATATTACAATAATTCTAAAATACATAATTATAAAAAAATAAAATTTTATATCTCATTTATCATCTGGATTAGTTGTTATTATAAGAGTTATGGTTGTTTCGCAAAGTTATAAAGTAATTTACTTTTCAGTTTGATATCTTTTAAATATGTATATTTCGAAAATATTTTTAAAGTTTAATTCAAACATTTTATAGAACAGAAATGCATCTTTGCATGAAAAAATTACAATTTTATGAGAAAAAAATCGATTAAATAACTTCTGACTGTTAGAAATAAAAAAAGGATATGAAGCTCTACTCCCTCTTAAAAGTGATACGAAGTCACGACAAAAAAAATGAGTAGATGCTATGAAAACAGCTGCAGCTTCTCGTTTGACAAGATGTCAATTTAAGTTTATATTATAAGAAAAGGTGTGACAACGGGTATAAAAGCTTCTTAAAAGTAGCTTTAGGCTCTCTTAATCTTTCAAAAGCAGCGGAAAAGTTTTTCATTTTCAGATTTAATGTAAAACTTGCCTTCTTTTGTAAATTTGCAATATATATATATATATATATATATATTTCAAAAATAATGCACATTATAAATATTCATTAATTCACTTTTTGTTACTTTAAATTTTATGTAAGACTAACAGTTTATTGAAGACTACAAATTTAGGCTATATTAATCAATTATTTTATAACAACTTGCAAACTTTTTAATAAAATGGATCTTAATCAAATTATTAAATTATATCAAACGAAATGCATAATTTAAAATTTAATGAGAATTGATATCCATTCAGGAGAAAGGGTTGAAAAATTTTGTGAAAAAATGTTAAATAATTGGTTCCTAATTGATCCACAATTTAAGATTAAATAATAGTAAAACTATCATGTGTGAATATAAAAATGATACGTATTTAGTTTTTGTGGTTTAAATGTATTTGTATAATTTTCTCTTTGTATTTCTCTTAAGGATATTTCATGCACCATACATTTAATCAAAATTTAGATGATATTTTTAAAGAAACTAGAAATTATCTCATCACTACAACCTAAATAAAATAATTGTTTATTTCCAAGAGCTGAATTAAATTTTCTGATTGTAAGTCCTTTGATGAAAAGATAATAATCACTTGGGAGCAATGTAATTATAATCAAAAAGACTAATATTAAGCTTTTAGACACAGTCATCCTAACTCATTCATTTCGGTTGCATCTTTTACTCATTCATTACATTACTCAACATATTTGCTTAATGATTAATTATTAAGTGACATAAGGAAACATTTGTATCAAAATATAAATGATATTTCGCTTAAGAAATTTATTTGAAGCGAAAACAATAACCATAAATTATGTAAAAATAAAACATAGTTTGCTTTTTGTGACCTTCGTGAAAAAATAATATTGGAAATATGTCATATTTGAAACCTTAAAATATTTTTATAATAAAAGCTATGACATTTATGTTGCTTCAAAAAAAGAAAGACAAAGGATTATATTATCTTACATACAAAATCACAATAATTAATAATAATTGTAATAAAAATACACTCTCAATAAAGGAAGGAAAATCTTTAATACTTTTTAACTTTTCTAAAGTTGCATCATATTTCATTTACAAAATAAATTAAAACATATTTCATTTGAAAAATATAAGTATTTTCTTATATCCAGTAGCACTGACTCGGTTATAGTTAATATGTAAAATAAAGAATTAGTTGTATTTATTATTTCTAAAATTTAAATTAGAATATGTACTTAGAAATAAAATTAGAATTTTGGTCAAAATTCAAATTTTTACGTCAATAATGCAATGAAAATTTCAGTTTCATAACTAAAGAAATTTCCTAATGAAATAAAATAAATTATGAAACTTGAGAATGCGAGCAATCTCAAACTTTTTTAATATATTATTTTAAACTTTCATAAATATATTATTTTCTACAAAATCCATCTGATAATGTAAATTACATTAATCCAAAACTTATCTTTAATAAAATTTAAGCGCCTAAAAGTATTTTTTATAATACTATAAAATAGGATTTACTTAGAAAGTATTTTTAAAGGATAGTTTTAAAAAATTCAAAGCTACCAAACTTTTGAATGCATGTAACGCTTGCTTAAAAAAATTTCCGGCTAAAATGTGAGCCTCATCGAAGATTAAACAAGGAAAAATTTTGTAGGGTTGAAATTATACATTTTTTCATAATATTTTTATCCATTTTCAGTAAATTGTTTTTTCTGTTCATCTTGTTCTTTTTATTTTACATTTTCTGAGGCATGGCTTTGTAACATAAATGAAAATGCACATCCCTTTATTCTTAAGTAAATAGAATTTATTGATATTTTTGGAAATAAATTTGCATGTCTTTTAATCTCTTTTGAGTAAAAATGCAAAAATGGATTTCCGTTTATGTCAAAAGGAAGTTTGTAAATATAATTTGCCAAGGCATAATTTAATTTTTCAGTATTGAGGTATTATCTTTGTAGAAAATTTTACATTGCAGTTTACTGAATTATTAGTTTTGAAAATTATACGAAATATAGAAATTAAAAAAGTACATAAGTTAATGTTAATTGTTTTATATAGTTAATGCAAGTAATGATCATTAATTAAAGTGTGAAAATATTTATGATATAACCAAGTTTTGAACAAAATTTTATACTATTTCGTAGAAGTAAAATATAAATTTTATTAATATTCTATTAAAAAAAAATATGATTAATATAAACTAAGTTAATATTTCAAAATTTAATAGATATATAAAGAAAGGTATCATTATGTTGAATTTAATATTATAATAACCCTTGTTATATTTTTTAAACTGCTATCAAGTTACAATACGCATGTTAGTAGAAACTTTATTAATCAAACAAAGACTTTTTTTTATAATATGGACTTTTTAATATTTATTGATAATTTAACACCTAATATTTCTCTATTTCGTTTGTATAAGCAAATCAACAATTACCACATGATATCGAGGAAGAAAAGAGAACAAACATGTGCTAATACTGATTCTATTTGATTGCATTCTTCTTAATTTTATAATATTTGTTTTTTTTTTTCATTTACACATTTACATATATGAATAATTTTGCAATACACTTAAATTTGCTACAGTTTCATGCCATATATTGGGAATTTAAGCAATCATCCTGAAAGAATAAATAATGAGGGAACATTATGAGCAATTACCTCTATTGATCTAAATGCATATATTGAAATTTTTATTTCATGATGAAATATAATAATTTATTCACCGTTTTTTTATTAATGCATTCTAATATATATAAATATGAGTACACGAATCCTTAATCAAAACCTCTTTCATTATTCTTACAATATTTCTATTTAATTTGCACTTATAAAAACAGAGGGAAATTTGTTTTCATTAAAATTTTATATTCATCCGTCTATCAATTCCCGATAAAAAATAATCCTTTAAATAAATTAGCTGAAAATACTACTAGAATTATTTATGTGAAAGAATATTTTTAATAATAAAATCTTCTGACGCCAAATGGAACTTGCAAAGTTTATATTTATCTTACAAATTGTATTGCACTTTTATGAGTACTTCATTGTTATTAGGAGCAATAATAAAGAATAAGCATTTAAATGCAATGAACATGATATAATTTTATTATAGTTATATTAACGAACTTATATAACTACAAGTAATAAAAACTATGCTCGATTCAGACTGGTATAAATGCATTTTATTTAACTTTAAGTAAAGCCCAATTTTAACCTCATATATATATATATATATATATATATATATATATACGTTAAATTAAATTGATTGAATTAATTCGTAATGAGATATTAATATAACTTGGTATCAATCTGAATATTTTGTGATATAATTATTTTAAAAACATATTGCAATGTTATTAATTAATTTTAAATAGTAATTTAATAAATTTTCAATAGTTTCAAATAACATTAATTCAGTAAAAATAATATATAATTTATAAAGAATAAGCTCTTCTTAATTTTGATTATTTCAATCTTAATAATATTTTAGTTTACTTAAAAGTAATTATAAATTAAAAACGTTTGATTTGAAAGAATTTAAATTAGGTGGATCTATTTTAATTGCATATATTTTTAGAAATTTATTTGAATAAATGCCATGTATGTTGTTTATAATTATGATTTCTTACAATTTTGAAAAGAACACATTGTTTCTCTTTCAGAAAATATATAATCTTATTTTACCAACCAGGAAAATGTTTCGAATATATTCGATGAAATATTTTGTGGAATACAAAATTTTCACTTAAATGATACATAGAACTGTTTGAGCATCAAAAAAGTGTAAAATATCCTTATAAATTCTGTTTGACAGTTCACATTTTCAAAGAGAAGAATTCATATTAATTTTCAAAGCACGTTTCACAGCAATGGCATTTCTGGGATATCAGAAAATTTTGCTAACTGTTAATGATGGTTAAGAGAATCTGTCAATGTTAACAAAAACCTGTCATGAATTGTTTTTAAAGTTTTTAAGTTATTTTTCCAATCAAAATTATATTATCAAATCAGGTAACCGTAGGATACTTAATTGTTAATATTTTATAATTCATGATTCTTCTTAATTGTGGTAGTTCTTAGATTTCTTAAAACATTAATATTTTACAGTTCAATACTAAAACTTTTATGTTTTGACACATAAATATTCCAAAATAGAATTACTTGTTTTTATTTTAAAATGAATAAGTAGAAATAATTTCAATTATTTTAATTAAAATTTATCAATTTTGTGGATTTATAGTTTATTGTAAAATACGTTTAAAAACTTTAATGCTCCAAAGAAAATTAATTTGTCTAAATATATTTGTAATCTGCACAAGTTTTGTATAAAATTCTTATACATTTAACACTTTTTATTATAAATAATTATGTACTTAAGTTTTGCTATTAGAATATTTGGCTTTTTGTAAATGATGTCTAGAATTTCATTTTATCAAAATCAATTTTTGTAAGATTAAATTTTTCTTATATTTTCTTTATTTTTTAAATTTAAAAATAAATTTAAAGGTGATAAAGATAAAACTTCATTTTAATAACGTGAAATTTTTTTATTTAAAAGTCAACAAACCCAAAATATTAGTATACTGTTTTCATAAAATGTAAGACTGTACTATAATAACAATAAAATATGTTCTTGTCTAAGCATGATGTAGTTTCTTTCTAAATATTTACTGTTATAAGTCATAAGGGCATTTTATATACTGAAAAATATAGTGAAATCTTTATTATTTTAAATAAACATTTAAATTTTATATATTGTTACAATATCTATCCAATTTTGTTATACAGTTATCAAAACTTAAAGAGAAATTTAATATACAATATACACTACGCACACACACACATTTTAGTGATAAGGATGCCTAATTTTAAAAATATCGGGTTCGCTCGAAATTTTTATTAAGCTAAAAAGATACCATTTTATAGATTATTGTCGAAACGTATGCAGATATACTAGACACATCATTAGTCAATATTGCATACCATGAGAGCGCAACACTTTTCGAAATGAAACATTTTTGTCTTTAAAGTTACACTTTTTTTTTATTTATTTACAATTGAGTTATTTATGTACTTTTTTTTCCTATAATTATTTAACAACATTTTTATTTTATAGAATGAAAATACAAAATATTTTTTCAATATTCACTAGTATATTATGATTTTATGTTAGCTTTATTTAAAGTTACATTCGAGACATTAAAAAACAACAATTAAAAATTATGTTATTGAAACAAAAATAATATATTTAACCTAGTTACATCTGACAATTTGGTAAATTGAAAATACCTGAAATTAAATCTGGATATTTCGAATTAAGACAGTCATTTCTATTAAAAAATTTTATTTAGTTTTATGAGCAATAAAAATATATTAATTAGATAAATTAGCAGAGAAGAAATTAATATTATAATAAGTAAAAATGGTTTTCGGTCTGAACTATATTTCTTTGTTTAATATATAGAAATTTAATTTTTTTCCTCTCGTTAAATATAATATGGAGCATAGTTGCTTGAAATACAAAATAACAAAGCAAGTTTAATTCATACAAATTATATTTTAAATTAAACAAATTTATAAAATTTAATTCAATTCAATCTTTGATTATATTTTGCTTGAAAATTTTCAAAATAAATTCTTTAAAAGTCAAAAATGTATGAATAATACAAAATTATTTTTCATTTTTGTAGTTTACTAAATATTTTAAGACACTTTAAAAATAATAATTACAACTTTAAAAATAAGTTTTTAGAACTCAATCTTTCCAAATAAAAAACAATACTCACAGTTATAATAATTGTTCCATAGGCATTTAATAATTTTAATTACTTTTATAATTAGTAAAGCTATAAAGTTTCCTTATAAATATATTTAATCTAAAATCCTATCAAAACTTTTTAAATAAATGGAAATGGAAAACAAATATTAAACCAAAAATCGAGAAAGATTATTTACATTTAGAAAAAGCTTTAATTAAAAATACAATTTATATGAAATACTTGAATGAATTTTCAGGAGGAATGAGAAAGGAATGAAAAAATGAAATTAAAAAAAAAAAAAGAAAATTGACGAAAAATATTAAGAAAAAGAATTTACAATGAGAAAATATTTAGCATTTATTTCTGAAATGACATTAAAGTATAAACAATACGCATATTAACTTCTTTGTTTGTGATTGCTTTGATTTTATCATAAAACTAAAATATTAACATTCTCCCAAAACAAGTTTTACCAAATAAAATACAATATATTTTGTAGATTTTTATTTTTCAAAAATTTGTTCAATGTACTTCGCAATGTAAAACATTTTAAAAAGAAATAATAAAATATTTACAAGAGAAACATAATTGAGATTCAAAAATGAAGATATTTAAGAATTTAAAGCAGTTTAAAACAGATTGAAAAAGAAATAAAAATGAAAATTAATTTACTTATAGACATTTGGCTTTTGTAAAAAAAGTCACTTATTTCTGAAAAAAATAAGTGACTTTTTTTGTGATAATGGTGATAATGGTAAATAAGTGATAATGGTAAATTAGGAGGTGTGGTTAAAAAAGAGCCTAAATAATATTTATAAGTTGAAAATGCATTTAGCACTGAATAAAAAATATTATTATAGTTCAAAAATATTTAAATAAAAATGAAGAGAAATGACGAACAAGAATTATAATAATTGAATTCTGGAAAGTTTCATGAAAATGACAATATAAATATTTTTATTCCAGTAAGAAAATTCCTAGAACATTGTCAGACACAATGCAAATGCGAAATAGGTAAGGAATAGTTTAACCACGAAAACGTTATAGCAGTTTTCTTTTTAAAAGGAATGCAATAAAAGATACACAGTACCTAGTTTAATAAAAACGGGCTAACACCTCCGTCCTCTAATATACATACTATAAAATAGCAATTCATTCTAGGTTGAAACACGTGAAACTCTGCTTTTGATACAAATAAGGAACAAACATTTCTAAATAGATTTGGTTAGCTACTGCTCAATGGTCACTTTTTGTCCTAGAAGACTAATTAAATCAAATTTTACATTTTAGAACGGATTCAGAATCACTACAATCATCCAAACCCAATGTGGGATTCGAACTTACGAACATTTAAATGGAAGTCCAGAGATTAACCATTTTGAACCCAGTTCACACACATCACAAATCATCACAAATTAGACTTATTTTATTACAAATAATTATATAAACTGGTTATACAAAACTTTTTAACTTTAAAATGACCATACACATAAATTGTATTTTGCTATCTTATTTATATATATAATGCAAACGTGTAATTTAATAGATATCCCTCAATTTGTATCAATAATTTTTCGTTTTTATCAGAAATTATTATAAAAAAAATTATATTCAGCATTTTCTATAACGAGTTATAAGTTATCTGAGTAATTGATAAAAAACATGTTATTACATCTTATTCATTGTATATTATACAATTTATATTTAAGATAAATTAATTAAACGTAAATTCTTAATGCTGAAAATAAAAACTACCCTCTGTATATTTTAAATTATAATTGTTTAGCAAAAATCAGAAATTTCTTAAATATACAATTTTAACTTGAATATTCGTTCATCAGTTTTAAGTGATGATAAAATTTCATAAAATGCATCATGATTAATTGTATAATTTAATTAGGAACAAAATACTTGAACTTTTATGAAAAGATGTAAATTATTTATAGCTTTGTGCCTTGAAATTCTGCATGTAATACGCAAAGATGAAAGCGAGGTAAGCAAAAATACTTAGATTAACTGGATATAGAAGTAGACAAATCAAGGTCAATTTACTTTCTTATAAATACTTCATATCAAAGACATTTAGAATGAAGAAATAGCTTTAATATTGAATAAACTTTAATATATTGAAGGCCTGTACATTAATTGTGGTAAGATCAATACATTAATTGACTGTTTAATTAGTATTCTATCACGATACGAAAAGATATTAGCTAATGGCTTAAATTGATTTTTTAAAGCATACAATAATAAAAATAATTGTATATCTAATTACAATACACAGAAAATGTATAGAACAAAGCCAACATTACCTTTTTAATAGCTTATAATTAATACAAGCAAAATAAAAACTTATTTATAATGCAATGGAAAGGCAAATGAATTGTTTGGTAATTCAAGGTAAGTTTATTTCCTTTATTTAATTTCATTCTAAAGAGTGAAATTAGTTGAAAATATTAAAAGTCATATGTCATTTCCCACTAAAATGTAACCTTTATTTCATTTCCTTTTTAAGGAAAAGTACTTATATTCCTGCTAATGACTTCCTTCAGAGCGGATAATAAAGAGCTCTCTCCATAAAGATTACTTTACTAGAATATAATAAGTATATTTAACCTTAATATATGTTTTTGACTCTTTATTAGTAATGGAATTTAAATGCTTTCTTCATAAAATAACTGCAGTAAATTCTGTTAAAAAATAAATCCTTTCTATTATTACAAATCTATCCTTCATAAGTTATGATTATTAACTATTAATGTTATTAGAATACTTATCAATTTACATAAATAATAAATCATTTTTAACTTAATAACATATTAACAGCTATTAAATAACATATTAACATATTAACTTAATAACATATTAACAGCTTAATAACATATTAACAGCTATAAAAATTATGTTATTGAAGTTTACTTAAATACCTATTTAATTCCCTTAAAACTTGAATATCATACTTTAGAATTCCTTTAAAGAAGGTCAGTTGTAAATTTACTTTGGATATTTAAATATATGTTCATGAACAATTTTAAAGTATTTTGATAATTAAAGTGGAGGAAGGATACTTTATTAACAAAATTTAAATAATTTATTGATATTTACAAATATGATAATTTACAAATATAAATAGCGTTAAATGTTTCTTGAGATTGTGTTATGAACTATTAATTTAAGTTGTTATAGTTATAAGTTTAAATTGGGCTTATTTTATTTTTATTACAATGTAATTTTACTAAAATCGAAAAGTAAATCTTGAGAAGATGTAAAAGCAAATTTAACAATCTTTAATTTTTAAAATCCTTTTAATCACTCAAATGTTTGAAAACTGTAAAACATAAAGCAACAGAAAATATCATTGTTACTTTCAGTAATATACGTTTCTAAGAAAATATTGAAGTTAGGGAAAACACACTGCAATAAAATAATTTTAGCAGAAATAATAAAAGTTTCAGCTTTCAATTACGTTGAAACTAAAAACACTTTTTTTCTAAGTTTAAAATTTTTAGAATTAAAATTTAATAATTTTTAAAAAATCCAAAGTTTAACTTCATGCAAAAAAGTTTTTCTTATAGAACACAAAACATATTATATACACAACTGGTATTTTACAAAAGTATTTTCTTAAATTATTTAAAGTTCTGTGAATCCTCACCAGTAATATAGGAATACTGAATTAATGGATTATTTAAGGTTATACAGAATTACTATAAAATTTCAACATCTTCTCATGATTGTCTGAACTTCTGAATATATATATATATATATATATATATATATATATATATATATATATA
>JAPDSC010034350.1:0-47587 GCA_026290005.1 Latrodectus geometricus | reverse complement strand
ATATATATATATATATATATATATATATATATATATATATATATATATATATATATATATATATATATATATATATATATTTGTTCGAAATGTTTTTGACTTTAATCACTATTAAGCTCATTTTTAAAATATTATTTAAAATGATTTAGAAGGTTATACAAATGATGTTTTGATTTAATTGATGGCTCGTATTTCTTTATAAAATTAAATATAGACTTAACATTTTAAAATGAAACAAATTCCATAGCTTATATAAAATTTTAATTTTGAACAATTTAGATTCGAAAATATACAAAAATCTCATTATAAATAGCTGATAAAGAATATGATAAAAAAAGTTCGTAAAACAGGTGAAATAAACATATTTTTTATGTTATGTAAATGTTAATTTTAATGTTTCCTCTAAAAAATAAATTTTAAGTACACTAAGTTAAAATGAATTCTTCCCATTTTCTTGGATAACGATAATTGAAATATGTAGTTAAGTAAATCTGTTGTATACGAAATAAATTAATTTATAACAAACATTTAATCTTACATTTTATTAATTATAGCAATGTTTGATCCGTATATATTTTTTCTTAATTTTGCATTTATAATTTATCTAATTGAGATTCCAGAAAACTGTATAGTAACAAAATATATAAATTGCATTATTTTGAAAGTTTTGTTTACATTTTGATTCACATTTTTGAGCTTTAATGAGTTACCTATCAATTGGAAAATTAAAGTAAAACATAACTTATTTTAAGAATAATTTTAAAAATGTAAATAACTTAAATAAAATACATTCTACTTTATTGCCATCATATTGAATTAAAATGCTGTACAACTGATGCTACCACATTTATGTGAAACAAATGGCTATCGAATGCTATAAATTTAATGTGAAACTGACAAAACATAAGAAGAAAGAGAAAAATCATTTAATTCTGTATTATACTTTTATTATTCTTTAAAAGTTTTTTATGACTATCTTATTTTCAGATACTTCTTAAGTTTTTTTTCCGAAGTGTATAAAATAACTTATTTATAAAAAATAAATATAAAATGAAATTTAGAGCAATATTAATACTCAAAAAACATAAATTAAATGCAGAATTTATTACTGGATCCTTAGTTTACCAATGCAATTTGCTTTTATTAATTTTTTATGTCCTTTGTAAGGCAAGAAATGATGGAACCATTCAAGAAAATGACATATTTTTCAGCGATATTTAGAAAAAAATATTAAAATGAAAGGAAGTTTTATCATGATTAAATGAAGAAGTATGAGTTTCCAAAAGCGATTCTCCGAGGAATAAAATAAAATCCAGCCTTACATAGAAAAATATCATCACCAATGTTTAACCGAAAACCTAGAGTAGTCGTGGTTATAAAATAGGGGTTTACGGCATTTTTATATCCTACAATGGAATTACTTTTGATAAAATCACCAAGGTAGATAAAAAAAAAGTTCCAAATTTGTACTATCATATTAGATTGAAAAACCATTTTCTTTTTATGAATGTCTTGAAAAAATCTTGTTTTTATGGTTAATTCAAAAATGGAAATATTATAAAAATTTAAATAAAAATCTGGCTGTATTGCAATGTAATATGTCACACAAACACACTAAGAGTTTATTTATATCTTAAGTAGTTATCAGGAATAATTATACGCTGAGCACATATGTTGTATGATGAGCCGTCGTTAAATTGCAGTAAAATACTTGCATTATTGTGTGCATTACAAGTGTATTCTTATGTAAGCTGATAATTATAAACAAAAATGTTGATAAACTATTTAAATAGTGAACTAATAGCATATATTTAGAAGGGCATTTTTAAGAGGTAGTTTTATAGTTGATTTTCCTGTTTATTGAAGACAATTATTTTAAATAATATTTTATAATTTAAAAAAATTATAACTGTAGGTTTAAATATTTAGTTTGAAAGTTTATTGAGAATCAATATTTAGATTCTTCATTATAGCTCAATCAAAAACGCAGAGTAAAAATAAAATAAACAAACGTAATGTGTTATGTAGACAAGAATAAACGTATTAGAGCAAGTGCTTGATGAAATAGAGTATTTAATTATTTAAAATAATGAAGTATTTTGATTACATATATTTAGCATTTAGGGGAAACCTACGAAAGTTATAACACTTTGAGAAACATAATAGTTATATCTGGTCAACTTATCATTAAAAAGTTAATTATTTTCAACTAAATTTCAATAACCTTTCTAAAATTTCTACAGTACTTAAATTTATTAAGCTTGAAATTTATTACACTGCATTTATTTTTACTAATATGCTGTCATTATTTAGACTAATAATATGTCAAGTAAGATTTTATATACTCTACTGAATTTAATATATTTTGATCGTGTAGTGATTTATAAAATGTGCAAGACATATTGCTTTTTGTTGTAACCAAGATTTTTGGTTCACTTACAAAAATAAATTAAAACTTCAAATTTAAATATATCTGTTTGTGTGCATAGAAATCCCTAGCGAGGGCTCTGCGAAACTACTTATTTCTTCAAAATATTTAGTCTAACACAATTTTTCAGAACAGTATGTCTGAATAAGAAATATTTTTTCTATGATTTTTCAAAATGTATTGTCATTCTTTGAATATATTTTTCAAATAAGAAATGTATTTTTCTGCCCCTTGTAAGAAAATTGTTGTAGGCTTTCACATTTTTAATATTTTTGCAAATTACGTCGTATGATTCATGCAATAACAAATATAAAATTATAGCACTATAAGATTTACTTTCAAAATTTTATCATCTTATATTTCGACATTTAATATTTAAGGTTGATTGTTATATTCAATCAAATTACAAAATTGATTGTTTTTCCTTTGAAAGCAATTTTATTTTCTTTCTTTTGGTTTTTGAAATTTAATACGTTCTTTGAAAATCTATATTAATATAGTTAAAAAAAATCAACACATCACTTTAAGATTACAATAAAAATACATATACGGATTTTATAAATTTTCAAATAATAATTTTAACTATTTTGCAAATTTTGTACTTAGAGTTTCAAAATATAATATTACACTTGTTATTAAACTTTTTTGTTTCCTAATTTAAATTGAAAAATAAATTTCTATTCATTATTAAATATAGACGAATATAAATTAATTGGTGAATACGTAACTTTTTTTTGGTCCAGTGCCGGCCAGGCTGGCAATGTAGGGTGCGCTGCTTCACTTTTTTAACTGAACCATAACATGTAGAGTCCAACTTCCTCAGTATACACATGGCATAGGTACCCTTTTATAGAATAGACAATCATTCATAGGCAACCATACAAGGAAAGGACAAAGACAGGAGAGAGAGAGAGAAAGAAAGTACATCTTTGCTCGAACCGAGATTCGATCCCAATTCCTCCCTTACAGCAGTCAGGCAGGCTGATCAGTAGACAGAGTGAGCGTGCAAGATATAAATTTTGAAATTACTATTTGCAAATATGTACCTTTTTTGACAAAAATATATAGCATACTACACACATATATTAATAGTTTATTAATTAAAGGTGAAATAATCGTATTTTGTTATAATGTTTTGTTTTATATTTTAATAAATATTTTTAAAGATTGGTATATATACTAGATAAGTTAAGAATTTAATGAGTACTTAAATACTTTTTAATTTGTAAACATGAAGAAAATGGCACAATGTATGAAATGTTATTTTGTAAGTTGTTATTTTATTTTAATAATATTAATTTAGTTCTCATAATAATTAATTATTTATTTTAGGTGCAATGAAAAATATATTACCGACTTTCGTTGACTTATCAAATATCAAAAAAAAAATTTTTTTCCTTTCTCCTTCCATAGCTGATGTGAATGCAGCTGAAAATAATTATGGTAAATTGTGCTTATCTATATACATATACTTAAGAATTTTATTCAAACTTTCAGATAGAACATCATTTTAAAAAATAAGATTGATTTTAAATTAATTTTGTATCCTTGAAATAAACATATCTTATTACTTTATAAAAATGTTAAGCATTTTCCAATAAAACATTATTATGTACTTGTTCCTCTTAAAAAATTATGCACTTACAACTATTTGTATTAATAGAAATCTATTTATTGAATTTATATAATATAATAAGATTTATCCATAATAGTAATTAATGAACACATAAAATGATGTTTTACTTATACAATTAACACTTTTAAAAACATAATTGGTATTTTAGAATCTTACTTTCAGAGTTAAATTTATCAGAAACAAAATATTACTATAATATATTTGATTAAAATTTGAGAAGATATTTTTCAGAAAAAACAGTCACAGTAAAGCAGTTGGAAAAATTATTTCTTTTAATTTAATTAAATTATTTCAGTTGAAAATCAATTACAAAATTAAATAAGTTTACTTTTAGATTATTTAACTAGAAAGTTAGGTTGTTTAGGAAAAATTCAAAATTATTTTTTCTTTTCGATTCAAATTCCTTGTACCAAATTTGTTACTAATATCTATACTTATTCAGATACATCAGTACTTATTTAGTTAATATCTTATTAACTGCAAAATTTTTAATAATGCTTAAAAAGAGACTCTTTTTTAAAAAGGAATACCATTATACGGATAAAGAGTACCTTAACTGGAAAAAAGGGCATACACATGTACTTAAAATATCCAAACTTGATTAAATAAGGGATTTATTTTTAACTGGAACCATTAATTCGTGTGACAAGCAGAAGTATGCTTTTCTATATAAAATTAAACGAGGCATGGAAGTGATACTATTATGTAATAAATTAACTACAGTATCACTCACAGGACAAAAGACGAGAGTTCCTCTTTGCTGGAGTATTTTTATCATGCATCATAAAAGAGTTTTTATACATTCTAAGATACATAAAAATACCTTTTGTGAATCAAGTACACTGTATTGCTGATATTGAGATATAGACATCAATCATATGTAAGAAGAAAAAAAAACTTCCATTAATATCTGGGTAAAGATTTTGCATTAGATACACGTAATCCATATTCAGCGAAAAAGAATAAGATCAGATTCATATCCATAAATATTATACAGATATCATAGTGGTTGCTATATGCACCCATGTAAGGTGCTAAAGTCTAATGAGAATATTTCATACAAAGAATGCATGTGCCGGTTAATTTCAAGAGATTCGGTCCTAAATTAGTTGAAATTGTTATAATATATGCAACTCAATATCATATATTTGAATTGATTACTGTTTTTTCTTCATGCAGATAAAAGGTGATCAAAACAATACAACATAAAACAGTCTCAAACGGAAAGCAATATTTTCTTTAATCATATTCATATTTATCAAGCGTTTTAAAATGTATAATGAATCATAACCATATCATAAAAAATACCATAAAACCTTTAATCAGTTTACTGAACTTTAACTTTAATTAGATTTTTAAAATAATACAGTTGTGATAACAAGCGTGAAAAAAGCTGATTTCATTATTTTAAATAAAAAAATTGGAAAAGCAAACAATTCACATAATATATTATGGTTATTATTTTTCAGGACACTTTACTTTTCTGTGTTGTTAAAAAACTAACGTTTGAATATTTTCATCTTCTATGATTGAATAAAAATATTGCAGAAAGAAACAGCTAAAACTAAAAGAAAATAGAATTTCTTTTGATGAGATGTCAATAGTAGGTTATCCTCGAAGAAAAAGAAAACAGTAGTAAGTGAAACCGCATAAGAAAATTTTTGGTTTCCTAAGCTCTAAGAACATAAATGAAAAGAATAAAAAAAGCTCAGATGTTGACAATTTTCATTTTTTGGTATTGCTTTATTTTTCTTAAGAGAAAATTTATTTTCGACAGCAAGGGAAATATTTATGAAATAAATGAAGATATTTTAAGCTTAGAATTTATTGCTAGAAACATTATATTAAAAAAGAAAGATTAGACAATTTATTATTCTCGAGTAGTTAATAAATATTTTTCGCAAGATGGAAATATAGGTTTTTGAAAATTTTTGCTTTGCTGGGTTCTTGTTAATTAGTTTGTCGTTATTCTGTATTTATTAGTTAGTTATTCTATTTTATTAAACTCACACATTTGCTAACAATAAAATTAAAAAGAAATAAAGTGAAACTGTTGAAGATTTTTAGAATTGTATCTTCCTATTCACAAATTCAAAATAGTTGCAATCTGTATTTTATAAAATAAGCTTCATTATCAATCAATCAAAATTACGAGGGTTAAGAGTCGTCACAAGTTTAATAATTTATCACTCAGATAATTCTTACTTCTTTATTAAACTTATTATCGAAAATTATTCTAAGAGGTCTTAAAAATGTTACATAAATTTACTTATAAATATTTCGTTTTATAAAGTTAATAAATACATAAGTACAAGGTGGGAATTGTAAGAGAAAAGAAATGGTGTTTAAAAATACAATTTAGTACTGTAGCATAAAACTCACACATAGAGGGCGTTACTTACAAAGTTAACCAACATATTCTCTTTACTTCAAGGGAAGTTAAAATTCTAAAGCCAGAATATGAAAGAAACTCTTATAGATGCGTTTTGCAGGGTTAGTTTTCAATAATGTTATTGTATCTATTTATTTTTATACTTTTCTTTATTTTTGTGTTTGTAAAAAGAAAATAATTTATAAGAAGGAAATTATTCCATCATTTCCATCGACTGTACTCAATATTGAGACAGTAATAATACAATTTTTTATTTGAGTAAGAATTTAAAATAATATATATTTTTTATAATTCATGAAGATGACAGCTATCATTGTCTTCATTAATTTTGTGATCTTTATGATAATACTTTTGTCTTTCAAACTCCATGTGAAACAACTACCTTTATGTACATTACCTGTAAGGCAATATACACTGTCTACGAAACCTTCTATGGAATGTTACCAAAAATGTTTTTGAATTATATAGTAATTTTAAATTAGTAATATTACATTCGTTAATGTATTTTTAAACTAGTAATTTAGCATTAATTTTCCCTAATTTTAATAAATGAATACTTTTAGAATGTACCTTAAATGAATTACTTAATAAATTAGCGAATATTTGGTTTGCAAGCGTTTATTTGAATTTTATTTGTAGGGGCAATGTGCTTAGATTCATTACTTAATATGAATAATTTTATTCAATATTGCACGACAGTGTGATGTATTTTATATAATTCTGCGGCAAATAATCTATTAACTCCGTACAATATTCAAAATTTAAAACATTTTTACAATAAAGTTATAAGCTTTCATAGATTCAATGGGTTGCTGAAATTGAAAAAAATAAAAGTTTATAGTAGATATCAAAAAAACTGAAATATTTTATGTTGCAAAAGCAGTGAGAAAATTGCAAATAACTTCTACGTCCAACGTAAGAGAAAAGTATTGGCGTCAAATAAGATAACATAAGAGAAAGACTAGAAAAATGTCTTGACGTGATATCTTATTTTTCGCTTGAGATTGTTAATTTAGAAAAACGAACAATAAATATATCGTACCATATGAAATATAGTATAATCAATGTGATATATTAAAGTAATGTTTATTTACGTAACACGGACTTCTCCATTGGTTGATAAGCTTTCTAATTATTTCAATTCTTTCCGATCTATTGCAAATTTAGCTATTGTCCTATCAAATTAAGGCTTGATCATCTAATTTCTTAGTGTATCGGAATGCAATAAAGATCTATAGTAACAAGTACATGCAAATTTCTCTCTCAGAAAATATTATTTATGATTATATTAAGGATTAAAATAGAGCAACTTTTTACTCCGTAACACTAACTTTTCAGTGATAGACAAATATCTAGATTTCAATAATATATGTTGTGCTTCCTCATGCTTCCTTATATATACTTTTAAGATTTCTTATTTCTGAATGAATGCACTGTAAAGTTTTAAAATACAAATTCTAAGAATATTTGGATGAGAATGATTATAAATAAACGGTTAACTTGTACGCGTCGTAATCTATAACTTATTTGAAGGAAATAAGATCTTTATAAAACTGATTTGTGAAAATCAAAATATTCTTTAAACAAGTTATCCAAAATAGGATAATACGTATCTAGCTGTTGAATACACCAAAGAATTATTTATATCAAGACATTAATAATGATACAAAGTGTGAAGAATAATAATACCCTTTCATATATAATACACTCCATGCATGGTACACATAATATATTGATAAAGGAGTGAAAATTACTCAAAAATGTTTTATAAAAATGAAAAATCTAAATTTTTTCTCATACTGAAATAAGTAATGCCATTACTAGTGTTGCTTATATGGAGCTCAATTCCCATATGAAGGAAAGAGGCGAAAGTTGATGAATAAAAGACTAAAACAATCAAATTAGTATAAAATTCAAATTATCCGATGATTTGAATATTTTCTATCATTTTGAATAGTGAATAGTACAATCTAAATTATTACGAAAAAATGTGAAACAAACCCAGTTCTATGATATATGTAATGTATAACCGAAATCATGAATAATTCATGATAATCCCATTCATGTTTCAATCCAAACTTCAAATAAAACAGTACAGCATTTGACAGATATTTAAATTAGAATAAAAAGAGATAATATTTAAAAATGTTCAAAAATAATATTTATTTTTTTATTCCAGTTTTTTAGTTTCAATGATGACCTTTAACAACAATAAATATTTCAATTTAATTTCAGTAGAGAATTCCTCGTATAAATGCAAAATGGGAATAACTGAAAAGGAATTAAATTAATATTTAATCAATATAAAAACTTTTAGATTCATGAATTGATATAAAAAAAAACTTTATATATATATAAACGCTCTTTTGCAAAAAATCGAAGCACCTTGAAGGAAATGGTTGTTCTTAATGAAATTGAATAAGTCTATAGCACCTACACAGATAATAAAATGATTAAAAAATCAAGATCATAGTACCCGCTCATGCCCCACAATCACAGATTGAGCATTCAAATTACTAGTTGGTCGAACAGGCAATGCACGCTTGAATTCCTTGTAGCAAGGAGGGATAGAAGTTCTTAATATCCTCCTGTGACATATTCATTAGTTGTTTCTCCAGATTTGGAATATTTAATGGTGCACGAATCTGGTGGCCTATTACGTCCCAGAGATGCTCGGTTGGGGATAATATAGTGGCCTTGTTGTCCAAAAAAGAATATAAACAGCCAGAGACAGTCCAGAAATATGCGATCGATATGGATTCTGGCATTATAATGTTGGAAACTGCCCCCAGGATGGCATGCCATGAAGGGTAAATCAACTAGCAGCAGAATAGTATCAGTATATCATGGAGATTTTAAATATATACCGAGGATGACTAAAGATGACTTGATGACATCAGAAATAGCATTCAACACAATCACAACATGGGTTAGCTTTGCAAGACAAAGGTTGCTTAGGACCACTGGCTCCGTCTTCTCCAGGCACGAACATGTTGGTTATCTTCTTCATCATACCTCACTGAACTCAATACTGATGCCACCAGTATGATGGAAGCCATGGTAATTGGCTGCGACACCACTCCAGATGATTCCACCAATGTTGTAAGGTAAAAGGCCAATGTCTTAAAGGTCATAGTGAGGGTAATCCCGTCTCAGACAAGGGCCGTGAGATGGGGAACAATATATATATATATATATATATATATATATATATATATATATATATTAAAAGAAAACTCTAACATTTACAAATGGTTTCAAATTTACTACTGGTAGAAATTAGAAACATAAGAAATAACAAATAAACTGAAAATTATTTTACCCCTAATATCTGTTATTTCCTTGCTATTCAACCTGATTTTATTTTCTAATTCAAATCCTTAATTTGCATTCCTTTTTAAAATCATTATAAATTCCATTTTAAAAATATTCCAGTATTTCTATTCTAATTTGATACAAAACTTTTGAAAATATATCACGTGGAAAATATTTTAAAGCATATATTTTTTAATAATTTATAAATTCTATGGTTATTTAACATACTATGTAAAGTTACTGGTGAAAATTTCGTATCATATTTTTGTACAAAAATGATTATTGGTGAAATATTTCTATGTTATGAAACAAAGCTATTAATTTTTTTTAATTTTTTACATTAATTGCTTAGAATAAGCCAGTTTTCCTAATTAAGAAGAAAAAAATAACATGATTAACTTTCGTAAACGAATTCCTACCTCTATTTCAGAATGATTATTAATATTTTGATTAAAAAATTTTCTATTTAATAATGTAATTAATATATTGCAGATTTTAAGTTTGACAGGCAGTGTGTTATACTTTATAAAGCCGATGTATCAGTTTTATAAATTCTGTATTTATAATTACTATTGAATTTATTTTATTTTAGATTTTTAATGTAGCACTTATGTTTCATACAGGAAAATGTTTTATCGAAATCTTATAATTTAAAGATAACTTATGAAACTTGAAGGAAAATTTGACTAGATATACTCTGCTTTTCAATTTCTTTTAAAAAAAATAATGCTGCATATATTATTAATGTAAATCAGAAACTTTATAGTACAAATTATTTCTCATATAATTAAACACCTATTCTTCAAATGAAATTCTTTCTACAACAAATATTCCGACAAATATAAAAATGTATTGTATGTATTCATTAGAAAAATTTTGTGCATGGATGTAATTTTAAAATAAATGTCTAATGATAGACAAAAGCAATAACTGATTTTTTTTATTTTTTTGCACATTATACTTTAAGATATTTACATTAAGAAATGTTGTTTTGTGGTTTAAATCATTATATATAAGATATATTAATATTTTTTTATAGTTATTACACAGTTCTCAATTAACGTGGTTTAAATCAAAAGATTTAAACAAAAATAAATCTTTCTAGCTAGAATATCTCCTTTAAATATTTACTTAACAACTAAATTACTTCTATTGTCATCTAATTCGTAACTTCAGTGAGTAAACTTAAGTAAGTATAGCGAAAGAAATTGATCCTTTGTTTGATGAAACTTAATTTACTTCACTTTTAGAGCAAATCAATTAAAGTTTCCTTAGATTTTTTAGATAATGACAAATATTTTGATATGTAGAAAGAATGATATATACTACACATATATTCATACATTTTCAAATAAAAGAGAGTGTACCGAGAATATTCATCGGTAAGTTTGTCTTAATTCATATAAAATAAATTTTGTATAAGTTTCGTTGTTTGTTTTGTACAAAAGAAATATTAAATGAGCTAAGTATTTTTTATAGAAAATGAAGTGAGAGTATTATTTGAACAGGTTTTTCTATTTTAAATTAACATACATATTTGTTCAAATATTTCTTCATTAAGATAACTAAATGTTTTGTTCTTTATCTTAAAATGTTTTTGAAATATTGCTTAGGCATTTTATCTTAAATATTAAAAAATATATGCAGAATAATTAGTACATGTTAACCTACTATTGCTTTTACCATTGTATTTAATACTTTGTATTTTACTTGCATATTGCTACCATTGTATTTAATACTTACAAATTTTATTGATTGAAAGAACGAATACATAGATACAGATACATAAATTAAAAACATATTCTTATCACTGCCTTTAAAAGAACTTATTTTATTTTTATAATTAATTTATATTGCTTATAATAATTGTATGATGTTTACACAACACGTTTACTTGCTACAATGCGAGAAACAATATTATAAGTTCAAAATAAATAATAACATTAGTACTTAATTATTACTAAGAATATATACAAAAGCGGTGCATAAGAATTAGGTGAATTTATAAGTTATTGTACATGCAGCATATTATTTATCGCAAAATTTAATAAACATGAAAAACAAATAAACTAATGTTTCATTTTTCTGAATGATACAATTTTTGGTATTAAGTAATGTGTAATATATAAAAATCGCAAACATGTACGAGAATATTCTAAAAATTTAAACACTTATTTTTTGTATATTTTGTAAATCACTGATACTAAAAATTTATTTGTAGTCTCCTCTATTCAATAACTTTACACAGAAGTAAGAGAAGTAAAATTTTGAAATGCGCATAGTAACTTTTAAATAAAAAAAATAGCATGAGTAGATTAAATCAATTTTTTTCAACGCGTAAGTAAACTATGTTTGTGTGTGAGGACTGTCCGTTTTTTATTTAAACAAAATGTTAAACTTTTTACTTTCATATATGAAAATTTTAATTTTGAATTAAACAATTTATTGTTAAGATAAATGAAATTTATTTCAAAGTGATTGTAATCATTATGATTTAAAAAAATGGAGCCTATTTTTTTATAAATTAGAAGATAAAAATTTATATCGTGTCATCAAGAAAATTTATTTTAGAGAAACTCGCTTTATACAAATATGTAAAATTAATAAAAAAATCTATGTTTATTAAATTATTTACAAAAACTTAATATCAAATTCTAATTAAAATATTAATGGAAAGTCACATTTTGCAAAATAGTCTTTATTATTATAAATAAAATCATTATCCGAATTTCTTTATTTATGAACTAGAATTAAAAAAAATGTTTTATTATTATTCATTTATGAGGAGATAATCATTCGCAGGCAGCTAAAAAAGTTAAAAAGTTTTTATCCTTAATATCAATAATTTGTATCTCTTTAAAAAAGCTATTTTATTGGACTGATTGGCAACAAGTAACTAGTTGTCATCAAATGGTAACAATATCAGAAAACAAATAGTCCTATTCCAACCATCATAAAGAGATCTGTCAAAATATGTTCCCGTTTTAATGTTAAGTGTTGTGTTCTATTCTCCTTTCATAATTTTTCCCTGTTCTTGATTGAAGCATGAGGCATATAACAGAAATTTTATTGCAACTTTGCTTATAGCAATATATATGCTTTTAACATGAAATGGTTGTAAAACATTATTTAAATTAATGATGATGGAAGGGATATTATTATCACACATCACACAAAGTATTCTGACATATGACTAATTTTATCGGTTATTCTATTTATTACATATATAAACAGCTGAAATTTTTATTAATTTTTATCAATGTATACACAGATATTTTGTTAACAATATTATTCAGATAAAGAAAAGTTTTTCATAGTAATCCTCTTGCAACCATTGTACATCAAGGTTCGCATTTTATGCACAAAATCAAAAATATTAGCAAATTCTTTGTTGCATTTTTTTAAGAAATAAAAATAATTAATTATTTTTTAATAATTAAATTTATGCAAAAGTATTTGTTTCATATTTTCGTAATTAGTATTGTCCTAAATCATCAACTTACTTGATATCGAATATAGCAAGTTTTAATTCAATACTCTATTATAAAGAACAAATGTAAAACGAAAATTTTTTAATCATGTGATATAAATATATGTACGTATGTACATATACAGTTTATACAACTAAAATAAAATAACTTAGAGAAGGGAGAGAAATCCCAGTAAAGTTCATAAAAAACACGTATAAATATATTGTTGTATTTGATGTTAATTATGCATGTTTAGAATAATTGCAAATAATAATTCATAAATAAATTAAAATAAATGAAAATAATTTCAAAATAATTTTTACCTTTTTGTTTCATTTAAGACTTCTTAAGAAATCTTTGAATGATACAGTAATACTCACAAAAATTTTGTTTTTAAATAAATCATCGCCTGAATTAATGATTTTTTGAATATGTCTTGCTAACAATGCTTTCTTAAATATCGAGATTCTGTTTGACAGTTAAATTTATTGACATGAAAAATGTAAGGCGTCGTCTGTATGGAACTTTGAAAAAGTTGAATTTCGTTCCTCATTAGAACTGCATTCTTTTGAAGTTTATGTTTAAGCTGCTTTTCTTTACAAATAAAAAAAGCCTATACCCCCCAAAAAAAGTTGTTATAAAAAGGATTTATATAATATCAGAGAATGCAGTGTTGCAAAAATCTCAACTTTCCATTCAAAGAAACAATTTTTTTTATCCGAGGAATAATGATGTCAACTGATTAAACTGTGAATGAATAAAATAAATGTTCCCCCCGGATTATTGATTTTTTGTGAGATGATTGAAGGACGTGTTCTAATGAAGAGCTTAGTTGAGAAATATAATAATTTTAAGTTGATTTCTGAAAGATATAACATTTAAATGATCAAAAAATGAATTTCTAATTAAAATAATTTTAGATTTTTTTATATGAAAAAAATTGTAGAATTTTACGTTTATCAAACAGGTAAGTTTATAAAAGTATATTGTATATATAATGTAGAATTAACTACTTAAAACCTTATTTTAGCCATCGATAAAATTTCCAAATACTCAAGATATATCTCTAGACATACAATATACATTTAAAGATTATTTTGAAAACAATAGGAAGAAAATTGTATACATTAAAGAAAAATTTAAATTTTAAAATTTCTGTAAGAAATTTCGTCCAAGGCGTATATCATTCTAATCTGTGTACAATAATTTAACTTTTATAAATAGACTAATCTCTAAATGGACCGAATAATAACATTCACTGAAAAAGTACACGGCAGTTTCGAAAGCATAATGAGCATACTATCTATTCTAACAAGAATGTAAGAATCCCTTGCTATCTTTTTATCTAAAAATTATCAATCAAAAAGATAATTCAGGGATAAAATCAACTTCACCATTGGAATATTCTTTGATTGTTTAATAAAACCTTTATTTTTTCTATTGAATTTTAGATATCATTTGCTCAAAGTTTTGTTGATTCATCAAAGAGTTAAACTACTGTAAATTGAGAATAAACTTATAATTTTGTTTCATCAACAGAAATTTTTTAATAATAAGTTCTTACAGTTCTTCGACTTCAAAAATAAGAATTTACTTATATTACATTGCGGTATTTCCACGAAATTACTTCGTGCAAGTGATTGCTTCAGTTAAAAGAAAAGTTCATTGTCAATCAGAGACTCATAGGTGTTCTTATAATATGTGAGAGAAAATATATTATGAAGAAAACAGCATGTTATATAAATCGAATATAAAACTGATGAAAATAAAATTTAAATGATGAAGATTGTATTTGAAATTTCAAATTTAATAATATGTAAAACATTTCAATATTTAAAGCCTGAATATTTGTATTTCATACATTTAGATTATTCGTTGCCGCCTACTCTGTCTAGTGGTCAGCACTCCTGACTGCGGATAGAGAGGTTTGGGTTCGAATCCCAGTCAGGGCATGGATGTACTTTCTCTTTCTCTCTCTCTCTCCTGTCTTTGTCCTTTCCTTGTATGAATGGGTTGTGAATGGTTGCCTTCCCTATAAACGGGTTCCTACGGCATGTGTGTACTGCGGAAGTCGGACTCCACACCCAATTGCGGTTTAGTTGAAAGAGTGGAGCAGCGCACCCATACTGCCAGTCTGGCTTGCACTCGACAAAAAAAATCTATTCGTTTATAAAAACGTGTTTTCCACATAAAATTATCTATATTTTTAAATCTGTAATATAATGATATAAGACATACATATCAACACCGTTTCTGATTATTAATGTCTATGATCAATAATACAGCTAATTCATTGAGATCAAATTCATTTTAAAATATATATGTGCGATAAAATGTTCGATGTAACTTTTGAGTCATAAATCTATTTATTAACAATATAGTTGCCTATCCTACCTACTGATTAACGTGCCTGATTGCGTATAGGAAGGTCCTAAATTCGAAGCCTGGTTCGGGGATGGATGTCTTTCTCTCTCTCTCCTCTTTTTCTTGTATGAAAAGAGTATAAGTGGTTGACTACCTTGTAAACCGGAACCTATGGCATGGGTGTACTGAAAAAGTCGGACTCCACACCAAATTGCGGTTGACTTGAAAAAGTGAAGCAGCACACCCCATATTGCCAGCTTGGCTGGAACTCAACCAAAAAAATTAATTATATAGATAAAATAAAACATAAGTCCCACATTTCAAATATTTATAGTAATTTGATGCACTTTTAGGTTCTTTTTACTATATACTAATTTGAATTTGATTAAGTGCATTACATTATTTTCTG
Organism: Latrodectus geometricus; assembly: GCA_026290005.1. NCBI lineage: Eukaryota > Metazoa > Arthropoda > Arachnida > Araneae > Theridiidae > Latrodectus > Latrodectus geometricus. The sequence goes on along the minus strand of JAPDSC010034350.1, from coordinate 31,573 downwards.
ATTTCTGCCAACAATTTATATAAGACAGTTTTTTTATGGTTGAAGTACTGTAGTAACTAAGTTGATGAAAAATAAATTCTAACAACTTATTCGTGAAGAAAATAGCCTATGTTCAGATATATTGTACGCCATTATTAACATAAATATAAATTTTCTTGTTCATATTCTGCAGGACATATATCAGACATCAATGCAGTTTCATCATATTTATATATTATGAATACCAAATGTGAATAATAATTTTTTATTTGTATAATACGAAACTTTGTTGCATTTATAATTACATAATTATTTTTTAGCAATTTTTATCCACTTCTTTTACTAAATAACTATCACCTATTTATTTATATATTAATATTAACTTGGAAAATAAAAGCAACATTAATTAAACTATGATATTAAAGTAATCCGGTGAAAAGTAATAACTTAATTTTCAAACAAATTTTATACTACCCATAGATTTTCATTTGATTAACTAATATGTGCTTATTCTTTTTATTTATAATATATATTGCACACTTTAAATGGTGAGAATAGAAGTTTTACGAGATGCTAAAAGTGCTCACTTTATATAAAAAACTTTAACTAAAAGTCATTTGCACGTATTTATAAATCATTTTATTTTCACATCATTTTAAAAGCAATATTTAATTTAAAAACAAGGAACATTTCTTAAATTGAATTTTGCATCGCTATTTTCAGCTGAAGTTGTATGAAAGTTAGCAATAATTTTTTTTTTTGTTAGTTGTGAAGAATTCAGCAAAAATACTCATTTCATTTATCTCCATTATCTTTTTCTATTAAAGAAATGATTTGCATTTATGGAACGTTCAAGCGAATTATCATTGCATTTGAATATTTCATTAAATATCTTTCAATATTTATAAGATGAAAATTGACTTCAAAGAGAATTTTAAAATAAATGCCTTTTTATTGATTACATGAAAGAAGAAATGAAGAAGTGTAAAGAAAATATATTTGCCTTTGCATTACAGAAAAAAAATGTACTTTTGGCATTCCAGAATATATTTTAAATTATGTATGCTTCCATAATTCAAAACCTTTTATATATATGATAATCTTATACATACTATTGGATGATGCTTAAAATATACATTTGGGAAATGAATTTGGTTTTCCATAAAAATGGCATTTTCCAATCATTACCTGGATGATTGAGAATTTTAGTATTGTTGTTTTTATTATGATTCTTTTTAAAATATTATATTTTAGTTCATATTATCCATTAAAATATATTACATTCTTTTAATTTCTCATTAAGTAGAAATCAGACTTTAATTGAAAAATTAACATAAATGTTTGCTAACATTTTTTATTAACGATTGCTTGATAATTTTATATAATTGTTATTATTTTAGTATATATTAGTGCGGTGATTCATTCTATAAATATCTATTATTGTTAAATGCATGGATCTAATCTGTCTCTCTACTTATAAGCTAAATTTTAAAATATATATTAAAAATAAACTTATTCATTATCAGAAAGAATACTTGAAACATAAATTGTGTTATAAAAAGTAAAACTCTTTCTAAACTCAAAAATCATTTTAAATAAAAAAATAGTACATACCATAAAATGAATTTTATATAACTGGTCTTTCATTTTTCAGAAAAATGTAGCAAGATATTTTACAGAGGCTAATGTGAACACGCGAATTTAAGTTTTTGAATAAACAAGTTCCTATTACTGCATTCACTGAAATATTTTATAAACTTGAGCAAAACTCTTTATTTATAAAAACTTTGAATTATTTTTAAATTTTGGATTGTTTGTTCTTTTCTAACTAAAACTGAAGTTCTTGAAAATGTATTATTTATTAATGAGAAAAATCAACTTGAAATGGTTTTTATAGAATATTTTACATATCTAAGGTCTAAAAGAAAATGAGCAATTGTGCTTAAACATTTAGGTTATATTATTTACTTAAAATATATGTTTAATTTATTTGATTCACTAATTAGTAATTTGTTCTTTTTTATTGTATCTTATTTATCTTTCAATTTCATCTAATGCCATATGTTTTCCAATTACAGTTATTAAATTTCCTAATTAGAAAATATTTGTGAAATGTATTTAAGAAATTAATAAAATTAAAACTCTTCACATAGATAAAATGTCACCCTAAGTACTTTATTTTTGGGAGAAATCATCTCATAACATTTGATTCTTGGATGCATATTCCTTGGGGAAATTAGGCATCACAACATTTTATAATTCAATACCAATAAATAATCACTTTTAAAATGTGGTGATAAATATTAATTTATGTATTATTGAAAATACTTATAAGGTCACTCATTAATTATACATTTTCGTAATTCACAATTATCTTTATGTAAGGATATTTGAGTAAGAAAATTTATAATTACTGTGGAACTTTATTTTTTTGTTATCTATCATTTGTGCAATTATTATTAAGATCATGAAAAGTAATAATCCTGGATTTATAATGAATAGCGATATTACTATATAATACATAATTAAATTTATTGGTGAAATTTGAACATTTTATGGAAATAACTTTTCATTTTAAATAAACCATTTCCATTAAAATTATAAAAGCCATTAGCTTAAGCGTACCCTGATTTGTTGAATAAGTTCAAATTAACGAGGATGGAAAATTATTTTGTAATTTTCTCTTTAATTAGCTAGATAATATTGAGAATAGACATATTCCTTCGTCTTATAAAAATCAATATGTTAATTAATATTTAATTATGTAATTTGATATTCTTTATCACATGCTTGAATGTGAAAAATACATAGATAGCTATTAAAATATTTTAAATATCCACTTCAAACTATGGTCATAAACCATTACATCGTTTTTAAAAATGATAATGTTAATGATTTAAATTATTTTTAACATCAGATGCGATAACTAATTAATGTATTGGTAATTACGTTTTTCTATAAGACAAAGTGGTTTTTGATTTTTATTACTGCATTGCAATTATGGCATCCAATTAAATTTCTAATGATTGCACCCATAAGTCAGTATTGGTATTGCGAAAAAATAATAAAGTTTTAAGATTACATGAAAGATAAAATAATAATTAAATGAAGTAAAAGGGAAAAAAATTTATATCTTTTCATTTTTATTTTGAGAATTTAGACTACTTTAATATGAAAAGTTGTATATACTTAAATGGAATATGGAAAGATAGTGTTTTCAAAGCATTAAAAAAATTTGTTTCTCGGAAATAACTTCAGACCAAGAGTAGCTGCAAAGAATTTCTAAGATAAGTATTATTTCTGTAGAATAAACAGTGAGTTTTTATGTATACAATATGTCTACCGCTTTTTTTATGATGCAGTTTGAAATTGAAATTTCAACTTAATTAAATTACTTATTAAGTGATAAAAAATAATGGTAAATGTTACAAACATGATTTCTATAATATATAATGTTCTCAAAAATGACTTCTTCAATTTTTATTTCTAAAATCTTATTAGCTTCACTAAACTCATATAATTACAATGAAACATTACTTTGTTATTTATTATTTAAATATAACTGTTAAATTAAAAATCTCATTCACTGCTTCGAAAAATAAATAACATTTTAAATTTTTGTTTTAATTAATTGAAATTTTACTATAGAAATATCACTTGCAATTTAACTTTATAAGTTGAACAAAGGAACGCTGTTAAACAAAATAGAATCTATTTTAGCTTTTGGGAATGTAAATAAAATAAAATATTTAAAGAATATTTGATTACGATGGCATTTCTCTCTCTGTATTTGTGTGTGGGAGAGAGAGAAAGACATAAAATTTATTAAATTAAATTGCTAATTAATATTTAATATTTTTTTTTATTTAAGCAGAAATATTTTTACATTGATTATTAATTTGTTAATGTTTTTTAAATGTTTTGAAATTTTACTTCATGATGTCATAGCAAATAATGTATAATAAAATATTTATGTTAATGAATTTATTTAATTTTGTAAAAGAAGATATTCATATTTATGGTTTCAATTAAACTTCCGTTCGGATATTATTTCCTTTTTGCTCTTTGAAATTGAAACAATGCTATGATTTTTTCTCATATCTGAAACTAAGAGTTTTTAATTTACTGTGAAATGTTATACTAAGGAAATTGTTTGTAAATAAATAATACTGATCTGAAAGCAAATTTTGTATGTAATACTTAATACTTTTATTGAAACATTTATAAAATTACTTAAAATTCAATAAAAACTCTTTCTACAAAAGTACTATTTATATAAATTTTGAGACTACAAATGCAATATTAAAATTGAATATAATAAATTAATTGGCATTGTATCTGTAAAAACTTACATTTTGATCAAATGTGTGAATGAATGACAGTTTCTTCCATAATTTTCATTTTTAATCTTGATAGCTTTTCATTTTATAAAAAAATTAATTTTTCAAAGAATCGCATTTAAATTATTTTACAAGAACCAAAATATATTGCTTGAACAAAATATTTCTTATTTTGATACATATAGAAACAATATATTGAAATTATACTAGTACAGGCTCAATAAAACCAATCTATTATTATTTATTTGGTTCAACAAAACCCATTGTTTTTAACTGATTTCGTTTTTACAATCAAAATTTGTAAAACGTAGTATTTCGTTACGTATAAACTATGTTTTGTTCACTATTAATAAATATATTGTTATGAATTATTTTAAGCAAAATGCATTTACATGGATGATTACAATTGAAGTTATTTTTTGTATGATGATATATATTACATGTATTTATTGGTATGATGATTATACTATGGTGCATGTATATTACAAAATGTGCTCATACTATCGTAATTTGATGTCATTAATATAATAAACATACTCAAAATTAAAATAGACAGTATTTTTATTGCAATTTTATTAAAAGCTTTCCATGTCAAAAACTCACTGAAATAAGAAGAGTACACTGTAGAATATGTGTTAGCTATTAATAAAGTGTGGATTAATATTGTGACATAATCATTTGATATTCTATTTAAGAAATATAATTTTGATTAATGTATTAATATTTAAGCAGCAGTGTGAAAGAGATAAAATATTTTGGAAGTATTCAACATGAGTGTGTTTAAAATAATTTGATAAATAATAAAATAGATGTAAGAGTTCAAATGATGCAAGAAATTAAGCGTTATCATCAATAAATATTTCAGATGACGATACAAAAAAAATTTATATAATATACTTTAAATGAAATTGAAGTGTATAAGGATGCTTTTCTGATTCTTTATATTGTAAAAGTAATTTAGAGAATTCCATCAATATTATGGAAGAAATTCACAAAAATCCATAAAAAAAACAGTGATAAATCCGTTATGTATGACGAACCCAATATGGAAAGCATGTTGCCAAAAGCTAAAATACAAATAAAAAGTAGACAAAAAGCACCGTAAAAATAAACAAATATGGTGGATATCCTCAAGGCTTTGATGATGTAAAATTCATCCGAGCGGGAAAAGGAATTTACAGATAAATTGCTTTAGGTAGGAATTTTCTGGGATTTGAATGATAGAGATGTGCATCGCCCTCTGACAGTAGGGATGTCTGAATAATTCGGAAGTATGAAAGTATCTAACCGATAATACATGGTTCACATTTACAAATCACGCATAAACAAGAAAATAGATAATATTTTATCAAAATCCTTACAACTGGCTTTCACTTTGCAGCAGAAAGAACGAAACAGAAATGAAAATGCCTTCGGTAACAATCGTCAGAGCAGATGTTTGCCAAAATACTTCTTCATTTCTGTTAGTAAAATACTTTTAAGAAAACAATAGTATAAAAATATTTTAATGCCAGAAATATTTACTTCTAAATTTGTGTTTTGAAGACTGAAGACTAAACATGTGGAAAAAATTTCGTTAGCAAAAAATGATATTTATTTTGATTATTGTATTGCACAGAAGATAACTTTTACTTTTTAAAATATTATTAGCATCTGCGTTAATGTTTATAGTCTTATTAAAAACCTTATAATAAATAAACCTTTAAAACTTTAATAAACCATATAAAATATTTAAAATATAATAATCTAAATGCTTTTTACACTTCTTAAAATGTGTCTAATGTTTTGTTTGCTTGCCAATAATTTTTAAATCCTTTTTAATTACTTATAAGAAACAAATGTGTACGTAGAGAAAAGAATAAACTGAGAGATTTCTAGTAACAACATAATAAAAAATAATCTTAGATAAACATACGCTTTTTAAATAATATGTTAATAAGATACCAAAATTTTTAATTTAGGCAAAAGAGTATTTTGCTATCTATATTTTATGACAATTTTGCAATCTAATGGTTAGTTAAAATTGTTGCAAATTTAATTTAAATATTATATATTCAATCCGTAATAGCTAAATGTATAAAAAGAATTGAAATCTGTGTAAATAGGGGTACTTTTTTGTACAATTAAAAACTTTATATTTCTGAATATAATGAGATTATTTTTATAAATGAAAAATATTTAATTAACTTTTCAAATATAAAAAATGGTTTTTAATTGAATTTTACTTTCTGCAATACTTTTTTAAAAATTAGAAATTACAAAAAAGAATAATTAAAATTTAATATTCTTCTATTTATTTTAGCACTGTTTTCATTAAAAGGTGATTCAAAAATGTCATTTAATACCATGTGTGAAATTTTTTTAATGAATTACTAATATTTTCCAACATCATAATTTACGAGCTTAATAAAATATTCGTATCCCAAATGGAAATCTGATAAAAATTACAAAAATTCATGTATCTTTTCAATATTTTTTTCAAACAAATTCTTCATATTATTGTTGAAATAAATGACATCAGTTAGATTTTTTTATGATAAATTTTAATTTATTTCCTTTGAAATTCTTACATTAAAGAGTATTTTGACTTTGATTTATATTTTTTTGCAACCAAATATACTATGTAAACAATACGTAGAGAGATTCAGATTACTTTTAAGTTTAAAATATTTTTAATTTTGATTGATTTTTCTTGTTTATTTTTTATAAGAAACATGCAACATGATAATGTTAGGACTCCATGATGATTTTGCAGTGATAAATCTTCACAAAACATCTTTCAGCTCTGAATAATGATTGTTAACATATGCAAAGTAAATTATAAATATTTAGTTTAATTAAAAGCTGCGGTGAGTTCTTAATTTTGAGCATTTTGAGTGCTTTTAAAGTGATCATATCATTTTACTTTCACCAATATCAGTATATTAAAGAAATAAAGAATTATGATGCTTAATAAAGTGTGACTTAATAAATATAACTGTGACATAATAAATATAACTGTGTGTGTAAATTTCTCAGTGATAGCAATTTTTAGAGATAATTAACAACTTTATTACCAGAGTAGTACAATGTTTATAAAAATGAGAAAAAAACCCAATAATTGCTTTTATTGAATAAAAATGGCAATCAATTGTTGTTTGCTGATTCCAAGACAAATTTTTTTTTTAAAACCATTAATAAAATGTTTTGAATTTTTTTAATTCCAAGCATTTTTATTTGACAACTACTCTTAAATTAAAAAAAAAAACATTTCCCCCACACACACATCATTAAAATATCTGATTAATCACAAATTCAAAATAACTATCATATAATTACTGTGTTCAAAACTTTTTCAAATTCCAGAACAAAATTTTGAGATATCTTTAAAATAAATTCTATTTTAATAAGATTAAAGTCTTAATCTTTTCTTGGAAATATTTGCCCAATTTTTGTGAAGGGGCAGAAGAGACAAATAGTTCCATACCCTCAAATCACTTTTCAATTACCAAAGTTTAATGTGATTAATTTAATTATCCTATAAAAACGAAATTCAAATAAAATATTTGCTAGGAAAAACTATATAAATTAAAATATTTTCCTTTGCAAATAACTAGATAATGAACACAAACCTAATGTTTTTAAATATAGCTCTTTAAAATATAGAAAAAGTTGTTATGTTCTAAAACATTCTATAACCTGAATTTATTTCATGGAAAGAAGCAGGATTACGCAGGAGTAAATTCTTAAAAGAAAACTGTGCATCTGGCAAATTTTTAATAAATTTTCCTATAAGCACCCTTAACAATGCGTGTAGCAACTCAAAACAATTATGCTTATGATTTTAAAATGAGAAAGAGACATATATATATATATATATATATATATATATATATATATATATATATAAGATTGTCTTGTTTAAATGTTTGCCTTTAATTTTCTACATTAAAAAGTGTTATATTTAAATTGACTTTACACTTAAATGCTTATTTTTGAATTTTAAATATAAACCTACTAAAGCTGAGAAATTTTATAATTTGTTTGTCCATATGCAATTTAATTAATACATTATTGGTACATACAACTAATACATTAAATTGTTTAATATATTACTTTAAATTTTTATTGCCTATTGCATTTTTACTTGAAATAATTATTTTTGATTGAATAAAGATTATTCTGTTTCCTCACTTCAAAAATATATGATCATTCACCAAAAAGGCAAAATATAATCTTAATATTTGGCTCCGTGTTGAAAGAATAATCAAGTTAAATGTATCCAAGACCTCCAAAATGATGAAAAATAACGACGTTGGTGCGAAAATAGTTTCAGCTTCGGTTATGTCCCAGATTATTATTACATTAAGTGCTAAGAAAAAATGCACCTACGAGTAGGAAGGATACATTCTGAAAACTTTAGTTCTTGAAGTCTTAAAAAGAGTGTAAAGATTATGAAAAATTCAGCTGTGATGTAGAAGATTATGATTTTCAAACTTTATGTATTGTCGCAGTAATCCTTATTTTTTGAAAGTAAATGTGATATTTAAGATTCCAGCAAGATTTTAAAAGTAAATCATTGCCTATTTCCACCCACTGATTTTTTAAGAAAAGTTGTGGGGCAACGCCTTATTGAAATTTTTCGAGTAGAAATACAAATATGAAATTATTTTATTTGATACTAATATTGTTTACATGTTTATGGATAACATATACACAAAAATAATATTTATGAATTATAAAATTTGATTCATTATTTAGCTGCTAATCTGTTAAACTGTATATATATATATATATATATATATATATGGTGTGTGTGTGTTTGTACAAAAAATAAAGAAAAGAACCTTTTAGTATTATAGAATTTAATTAAATATTAAATCATATTTAAATGAAATATATTTTGTTCATTGGTCGATATTTACCCAAACAAAAAGTTCAACAAATTACATTTCGAATTGTTTTTTAGACGCAGTGTTCAGTTATCTAATTATATAATTCCATGCATTTGTAACCATATCATTTTATACTGTGAGTTTAAATAATTTCTCATTATTTAATCATTAAATATTTTTAAAAAAAATAGTGTTACATTAAATATTCTTTCCCAACGTTTTTATTTTTGTTCATATAGAAAGAAATGTCAAATTATCTTTAAAATAAAAATTTGAATTATAAAGAAACTTAACAGTAAATATTGTAGATTATAAGTATGTAATAGTAAATTCTCAAAACCAACTTTTAATGTTGGGAGATTCTTTGCTTTGACTATCAGTGAATGACTAAATAACTTAATTTTGGATGTTAAAGAATTACAATTAACTTTTAGGAAAAACACTGTCAATATCTAATTGAATGTAACAAAGATTGTTAATAGGTATATAATAAAAAAGGTAATGTTGATGCAACAATAAGTATTGGAAGCAAGACTATTTTCTTTACTTGTTTTTTTATAGAACTTCATAAGTGGTAACATTTATAGAATCGTGAAAGTTTCAGTCCTTACAAAGTTACATTAAATCCAATCTAAAGCTCCTTTAGATTGGATTTTATGTAATTTTGTGAAACTGAAGAAAATTATGTAGACCCTAATGAGATAAGTAAGAATATACCACTTTTGATAAATCAGAAATCATTTTCAAAGCTTTGAAATATTCTTAGACACTGTTAGAGTTTTTGAATATGGAAATATAAAAACAAAATAAATTAAAAATAAATGTGTTCTTAATACAGGATTGTGTTCTTTATGTTTGAAGAAAAAAGTATTCACTCTTTTATTTTGCACTGCTCAGAAGAAATTACATGCTTTATATATTCTTGATTTTATACAGAGAAAAAATGTTAGAAACGAAATATATTATCTTACGAAAACAATTTAAGTATTTTTCAGTGACTCTTTTATAGTTGATTTATGTATAATCTTTGTGTAATCAAATCATAAATATACACAACCAAATAAAAGCAAAACAGGTATCTTCCTTTTTTAAATATTAAGGTAATAAAATATTATTTTTAATTTGCTAAGCATTTGTAAGTGAATTATATTACGAACATATGTCTTGTTAGTAAAATATCATTTTTGTATATATTTTTCCGTATTGTACATTTCATGATTCATTTTATATTACCTACGATTTCTTTAAACTTACTTCTTACAGTACTTTTCGTTTATATTATTGTTACATCTATTGCAATGAAATATATCATTAAAAATGCAAACTCTTTGTTTAATCAATATAAAATTAAATTCCTTTGTACTAAAAAAAGTTTTTGCATTAAATATTTTTCATATAATTCGCAATTTCCTTTTCTTTGCATAAATGTATCGGAATTTTTTGAGGGAAATAATTTAAAAAATAGACATTTTTGAAATTTGGTCATTCATATGACTAACCCAAAGAAGTGTGACAAAAGTAATTACATGTACTTTCATAATTTTGGAACGCTTTTCTTTTTTCCACCTTACTTCAACAAACATTATTAGAACATCATAACAGAACATTTTAATTTTTAAAAAATAAGAAATGTCATAGATATATGCATATTTATTGTGATAGAATTTTATTATATGACAATAAATATGCCATAGAATCAGGTATTGCAGAACACAAATAATTGAATATTCAGCTTCCGGCTCATAATATTAGTTGTAGTCATGCATGAGGCTTATCCCAATTTGGAGTCCTAATTTGAGCCCTACTTTGGTGTGTAATGTTTGTTTGAATTATTCAATGAGTAAGCTGCATTATGCATAAAGCAATAATTGCAAGGTAAAAGAATCTAATGTAAACCAATGAATAAGAAACACTAAATATTGTTGAACATTTTATTTCTTCCAAGAATTATTAAATATTTGAAATAAAATATCACATAAATATTTTTCTTAAATATCTTTAATAGCTTTGGATGTATACCTCGAAACGAAATTTCTTTAAAATTAGAAACTACTGTTTAGTTTCATAGAATCATTTATGTTACTTATAGTACTTTTCTGTTATCGCCATTTGTGTTTGCCATAAGATATCAGAAGTGAGTTTCTAATTAAAAAACTGAATTCATATATAATATATCTGCATTTAATGTATAAATTCTATTCTGAATGCAAATATATACATGTACAGATAATCAGAAAAATTTAAAAATCTCAATATTTGTAGTCAAATTAAGTAAGGCGATTTGAAAATGGAAACTTCATAGATTCATGTGGCCTGTGTGTGGCCTTTTCCAGGGCTCAAAAAAGTTGTCAAAACCTTATTATTGACAGCAAAATTTCATGATTATGATTCTCTTGAACAAGAAAAAGTTGAGCAAACGTTTAATTGCATGATTTACAGGAAAGTTTTAATTTCCTCAAAACCATGATTTTTATGAGAGGATACATCTAAGCAACAGCACAATTTCTACATTGCAAATTATTTAGAAGACTGGAGAAGCAGTTTTTATTCGTAAGAACATACTCATTTGCATTTGATACAGGAATATCATTTTGGAAAGGGATAGGTTCTGGAACAATTATATGTAAACGTAAATTGTTTGTCAATTGTTTCCTTAGATTCCCCAGCTTATATATCACCTTTTACTAAATATCATCAAATACAAATATCAAGCAGTATATCATCTTTTACTAAATAATGCAATAACAGCAAGTTTGCTGGCACTATCTTTTGACTTTCTATATTTTGAACTAATTGCATGCATTATGATGCAAACAACAATATATGATTTCAGAAAATATTTCAAACAATATTTCTATGTAAATATAGGTGAATAAGTAATTTTTAATTGTTTGTAAATGCAAAACAGCAAAACTAAATTCAAGTTAGGAATTTTTTTTTTATTTGAAAGAACAAAATTATATTTGTGTGCACCAAGGAATATCACACATGGCCCGAAGGTACAACAAATGTACTACATAACAGGTTAAAAATAAATCATGAAATGAAATTTGAAATGAAATGAAATCAGAAAGAGAAAAACAAGGTATAAAAGACAAAAAGGGAAAAGTTATATTGTATAATGGATACATACAAAAAGTCACTTTCTTCACTAGGTCTGGCAAAATTGAGGGCCATTGTTATTCAAGTCTTTACGAAGCTTGTTCCTTTCTTGTGAGACAAATGGGCATTCAAGAAGAATGTGAGAAGGATTGTGAATCCTAGAGTTGCAGCTGCACACGTAATTGTTTTTGATATCGAAATGATGGAGGTAGCTATTGAATTTTCCATGTCCGGTGAAGAATAAAGTAATTTTAAAGTCAGTATGGAACCAGTGGTTCTTAATTCGACAGAAAACTGTAGGAAAAAAAGATTTAGTCCACTTAGAATTGCGAGAGGAAACAAACTATGATAATATTCTTTATGGCAATGGATTTAATAAAAGACTTGGGAAGATTGGTATTGAGTTTATTTGTAAGTGATAAAGAAGAATTGGCCAATCTGCTATTTCACTGCCATACACACTACTGTGGCCCTTAACATGAGAGAAACGGAAGGAGATATTTTTAATATTGCAGATGTGAATAGAAGTCTGGACTTCTACAATGAGTTTTTCTCAACTTGTTCCATCTTGCAGAGCCATAAGGTATGACATCGAGCCACTTCAAATTAAAAAAAAAAAATTAAAAGGCTTGTCTGTGGTATTTTTAACAGCAAGATTAAGGCAGAGTTATTCCACTTGTAGGAGTGAACAACAGTCATTAATGAGGTACGTCTGATGGCTCATTTCAAAACCAATCTGAAAGCATCATAGGCAAGACTTACCAAGTTGGGAAATCAAAATGGAATTTTTAGTTATTAAATCAAAACAAAAGTAGCTATGAAAAATCAAAAAAATTAGAGTTGCCATACCATATCTTTCAGATAATAAAATTTAAATAATAATGATATATCAAAAACTTAGCACAATCTAAAACCAGAATTTAGTAAACAATAATTTAGAGAGGGGTCATTTTGCATGTTATGAGAATTTATAAATGGAAGTGTCTTTTGTTTACGAAATAAATATATCTTTTGATTACGAAATGAATATAAATTTTGATTGCAAACACCAATTTAATTTTAGCAAAAAATATTTATATTTGAAATTTGTTAATTTCTGAAATAAATATATTTCATTGTCAACTAGAAGCTAGTCAAATTTATTGCCATCGTGACACGTGTTTACGTTTTCGAGCAAACGGGAGAAAAGGGAGAAGCACATTTTTTGCATAATTAGAGCACCTTAAGAACTTAAGAACTTTTTTTAAATTATCTAAAAAAAATATTTTTTGAAAAAAATTATAGAATGATTCATATTTTCTTCACAGACTGAAAAAGAAAAATCACATTTTAATAGTCTACTATCCCTTTAGATTTTCTTAGAAGTGTAATTTTTATACCAATAATATAAGATATAAGCATAAATTATATTATTTTATACATCTTTAAAGATAAAAAAAATGTATAGCCAATGACATATTTTACCCTTTAAAATATTCTCACACAACTATTCTCCTGTCATTCTCAAATACAGAAGGAGAAAATTACAACTGTTTGCTTTAGAACATATGGAGTTTAATTTTCTTAGGGTATTTTGGGAATAAAGTAATCTGCAATGTCAGCCTCTTAAATTCTCGAGGGATGTAGTATCTCTATTCTAGTCAGAGTAATGCTTAAATTTCGCAACTTTAATTTGTTGAAAGATTATTTTGCATGCATTGTAATCTTATAAGTATGTTATGCAAACATATTAAGAACATGTTTCTAAAACAAAGTAATAATCGTATTTTATAGTACATAACATTCTTTTATGAATGGTGTATAATTTTATAAAAAATAAATGCTATATATAAATATTTGAAATTAAAATGATGTAACTAAATATATATCTTAAAGACAAATTTTATTACTTTAACTCAAAGTACAATTTTTTAAATTATAAATTATTGATTATTTTAGTTATACATTGATTTGAATGTCCATTTTTAACAGCCAACATTTTAGTTTCAATTGGGGAACCTCAAATATATCTTGATGACAAAATTTTCGAAGTGAAGTAGTATCTCTATAGATAGCAAGACAAATCTAGGAGTCTTTTGCTTTGTTTCAGCTTTTAAATTTTATGAAAACCCGTTTATTTTTGAGGTCTAAGATATCATACTCACAGTATGTCCCAGGAGAGGAAGTGCCATCACTTCCGCCCTTTTTAGTGCTGAAAAGATGGAAAAGGGGTCCTTTTAGCAAGGCATTATAATAATATAATCTTCATTTCTGAATGAGATAATTTTCATTTCTGAATGAGATTTTCCTATATATCATTGCTATATTTTTACTATCACTTTAAGTATTACTTTAAGATATTTTGTCTATGTGTATTTTTAAAACGCGATGCAAGTATTTTGTGGCTAAATTACTTTAAAATTATCAATTACAATAATTACCAACTTCTTTGACTTTATCCTAGAAACAAATTTCCGTATACTTTTGATCTAGACCAGGGATGGGCAAACTTTTTCGATCGTGGGCCAAAAATCGAAACAATATTGCTTGGCGGGCCAAGATGAATTTTCCTAAAATTTTAAAAACAATATACAAGTATTACATTTAATATATTAATAGCATGAATGAAATTGCGATTTCATTTTTAAAAGTTCCTTATATTGCGGTTCGAAGTGAGATATACTGATTCTAAGGAACGAGGCTAAATGCTCATCTGTCAGTCTGCTTCTGAAATAATTCTTTCTAAGATTCATAGTTGAAAACATTTGTTCCCATATATAAGATAAAGCAAACATAGCACAGATTTCCTGGGCATGAGATATTAAATTTGGGAAACTTACTTTCGATAATGATTTCTAAAACTCTAACTTTGGCATATTTAGAAACAGTTGCTTGAGATGATTGTTAGATTGCAACTCATTTAATTCAAACTGCAAATTTAACCTTAATGGTTCTCAATTTACGTTGAATGGCATGGTAAAAGTATCCAATTCTGCATAATTCTTAAGGTTCTCTTCATTTACTGAGGGCATTGAATTTAACTTCGGTAAATGAGATAAGTCGAACTTACCTAGCTGCCCAGAAAACATATTAAGTTTTATTTTAAAAGCTTTGAGAAGTGACCAAATATCGTCAATAAATTGATTTTTCCCTTGCATCTTGACATTCAAGTTGTTCATATGACAAAGAAGATCTGTGAAAAATGCAAAGTCTGAAAGCCATTTTGTATCTTCTAACATTTCGCACACCGTAGAACACTGCTTCTCATGGAATAACGACACAATGTCATCTTTCAGCTGCCAAACTCGCTCGAAAATACACCCTGCACTAAGGCACCTTATTTTCGTCTAATACAGTACATCATAGTATTCAGATTGCACTGACTGAAGAAAATCTCGAAATTGCCTGTGTGTAAGCTCACGAGATCGAATAGTATTTACAAGCTTCACGATTGTATCAAGCACGGGTTTCATAATCAATGTAGATTTACACAGAGCATCTTGATGTATAACACAATGTAGACAGTTAACAGGACCCCCACGCCCGATTAACCGCTTTAAATGGAGACGCACGTCGTTCCTGTAATGGGCCGGAGCTCCATCGTGCTGGAACCACATCTGGCGACGCAAACCTTCGGGTACGTGCGCCTCCTCCAAAAGCTGCGCAGCACTTGATCCAGGAATATCAGGTAATTTCCACCTGTCAGTCGTTCAGGTAACAAATAAGGGCCAATGAGGCAATCCCCCATAATGCCGGACCACACATTTACTGAGAAACGCTCCTGGGCTGCTCGGCTTCTGGTTTCATGTGGACGTTCATGTGGGCGTTCCACATTCACTCCCGGCTGAAGGTGGACTCGTCCGTAAACAAAATGCTGTTTACAAAACGGGGATCCCTGGCTCTCATCACAAAGTACCATCTTGAGAATTCCACTCAAGGGCTAAAATCCTGCTCTCCGAGCAACTGCACCCGCTGGATGTGGTAGGGGTGCAGATTCCGGGAACGTAAGATGCGCCACGATGTTGCTTGCGAAATGCAAACATGTCTGGCGATATCTCTCGTGCTAAGACCTGGGCTATCCTCAACCAGGTTAAGCACAGTCTCTTCGTTGTCAGGGGTGCGCACTGATCACCTATATGTCTACTCCATATGTTCCCATATGTCTACTCCCAAATGTCTACTCCACAAGAAAAAGATAACGCTTGTTGGCGCCAATCTACAGCTATAACTGACAGATAACTTCCGCTTTTAACTCTTTACCGATTGAAAACTGCCTGTGTTTGCTATTACCATCGATTTATGCCGGATAGAACCTTTCGGCGGGCCGTAGTTTGTCCATCCCTGATCTAGACACTCCGAATTTAACTATCTTCTTAACAGTGCTCAAATATGCTCTTAACAATATTCTGATTTTAACTATTTGTAACACTGTTCCCAATTTAATTATAGGGAATTGAAATAAATTGAGAAAATCATAAAATTAATTATTTGTTACCTTCTATTAAACAGAAAAATTCATTGATATATTGATATTTAAGCTTGATTTTTAATAAAACTTGATTTAGTAATATTTTTAAAAAAGGGTAAAACTAATTTTATATTATCTTTTACATATCCTGTAGGAAGTTTTTATCTAATCAATAAATGTTTGTTATATTTTATTTCATGAAATTATTATTATTATAATTCTTATACAAATATTATTTTTCTCCTATAATATGAATAAAATTACAAATTTTTTATTTCTTTATTTATTTTTGTTCTTTATTTATTTTGTTTCTTTATTTATTTTTGGCTCACTCAAAAATAGAATGTTTTAAATTAATTCGCATAAATTACTTGCATAAATCACATACTTAATCATAATTTCATACATTACATAAATTACATTATAACAATTATTCAATAATTTAACAACTATTATTATGCAATTAACAATTGTTATTATGCAATTAATAATTTAACAATTATTCAATTGCATAATAACAGTTACTCAATAATAGTTGTTATTAGATCTTGATCTTTATGTTGGTAGGCGTCTAGCCTTCCGTCTATTTACCTTCTATTCCTTATAATATAGAAAAAGCATAATGATTGAAGTTCATAATAATTAATCACATAATAGTTTGGGTAGCTCAAAATGGCAGTACTTTGCATGACAATGGGGGAAAAACACTAATAAATTTCAAATAATTTAATTTTAGGAAAATATATCAGATGTAATTGATAATTGAAAACAATGTTGAAACTATATATTTTCAATGCTTAAGTAGTAAAAGGATTTATGTACAAATGAAAATAGTAAATACAAGAATGAATATGTGCATTAAAATTTTACAGTATGGTTCTAGATTAAATGTAAATCTTAGTTATAATGTAGGAGTTAGTAAAGCAAAAAAAAAAAAAAAAAAAAAAAAAGAATAATAATAATAATAATAAATAAATAAATAAATAATTTAAAAAAAACCCTTTTTATCCTTATATATAAACATATACATAAATATATAAAGAGAAAAAAGAATTCTATTTCATTCCCTTTTTCTTTATTAGAATTTTAAGGAAAAATGAATGAGTTGAGTTCACATAGAGTGCTTACAAAGATCATTATCATTTGCAATCTATGTGGGTTCAAAAGACTACTAGAGGTTATTTATAACACAGTACAGCCAATATATTTACAAACGCAGTTCCTAGAGGTTTTATGTACAATATTTGCAAAGTTCCAAGAATTTTTGTGCACAGAAGTATTTACATTAAGCTAGCTATTCGTAGTATGTTAAGCTATTCGTAGGCGTCGTGGGTGGGAGGAGTTATTTGAAGGACCGATCTCGGCCTATTGAAGTTATGTATTTCATATGGGTTATAGTTTTCGATATTTTGTATTGCTGGGTTATTACTTTTGTAAATGTTTTCGTAGAATTGATAATATAAGATATTTAATGTATCTCTCAAGCGAAAATACACCCAGGTTTTCCCTTATAAGCTCATTTCTGAAGTAGTATCCCGCCCGAGAGATCATTCTTAAGATTTTACTTTGCTGGGCCTCCAGTATATTAATATTGCTACTTGTAGCTCCGCCCCAGATTGGGGCTGCATAGGTCATTATTTTACGCAAGTAGGCTTTATAAACCATTAGTTTGTTGAACAATGAGAGCTTAGAATTATGAGAAATGAGAGGGTATAGTGTTGCTTTCGCTAAAATAAGTTTATTTTTGATTTTATTAATGTGATCTTTCCACGTAAGTCTCTGTCCAACGTTAGGCCGAGATAGACAACTTTGTTTATCCACGGGATTGTTACTGCACCTAGATTAATTTGGGGGAGTGGGTCTTTTTTCTGGTAAACATTATAGCTTGGGTTTTGTTGATATTCAGTTTTATTTTTCACGTTTGGAGCCACCCCTCTATGGCCTTCAAATGTTTTGTGAGATTTTCATGCATTTTACTTATTATTTTACTATATTATTATGATGAGTATTTTACTGTATTATTATTATTAGTGTTTATTATTATTGTTTTTATTGTATTTTACTTTCATGTATTTTACTACTTTGCTTATCCACGCGATTGTTACTCCACCTAGATTAATTTGGAGGGGGGTGGCGGGTCATTTTTCTGGTAAACATTATAGCTTGGGTTTTGTTGATATTCAGTTTTATTTTCCACATTTGGAGCCACCCCTCTATGGTCGTCGAGTTCTCTGTGAGATTTTTATGTATTTTATTATAATGGGTGTTAGTGGAGAGAATGGCAGTGTTATCCGCAAACAGACAAAGCATAGTCCAGCGATGCTTGGGGATATGATTTATATAAATATTTTAAAGGAATGGACCCAGCAGTGATCCCTGGGGGACGCCTGCATAAATGGGTCTTTCAGAAGAGTAGTTATTATCAAGCCTTACAGCAAAGGTTCGATTAGTTAAGCAATTTTTAACTAATTTTATCAGGTAGTTGGGGAAATTATAACTGATCAATTTGCATATGAGCACTGTACGCGACACCCGATCAAATGCTTTCTTGATATCAAGAAAAGCAAATATCCCTCCGGTCGATTTACGCTTGGATAGACCTTTCGTTATTTTTTCAGGGCTCTAAGCGAATAATGGGTGGTGGACATGGACTTTTAATTGTTGTTATTATGTATGTATCAGTACATATCTGTTAAATATATTATTTTTTTCTCTAAGAAAAAATGGTATCAAAATATCTGCCTTTACTTTAAAAAGGTTAACTTCAATTAACCGTCTCAGCGGCGCAGAAAACTTCAAGTGGTTATAACAGAAACATAACTTACTTTTGTATGAAACTTAAAAACAGATATTAATAGTAAATAACTGCTTTTATATGAACAATTAAAAATGAGAAAGGAACTTGCTAAAAATATATGCTCAGGTTGAGTTAATAAATAATATGAAGTTTAAAGAAAAAAGCGGTATCCACAAATTATGATGTTTTCGATTTACGTAGTTTTAAACTAAAGCAGTTTAATAAAGATAGTTGCTTGTCAAATTTTGTTGTATATTCATTATTTTCTGTATAAAGGAAATTTCTCTTTTTGAATGAGACACAGAAGTTTTTCAGATTTTTATTACAGTAGGATAAAATGATGTTCGTGAAAATACATATTTACTCACATTATATTTTTCTTAACGCAAGAAAATTTTTATTTTATATGAACACATTTCTATGTAGTAATCAGTGTGCTAATTGTTTACATGAAAACAAAAAGACTAATTATTTTTCAGTTTTTTATTCTGTTATCTTCAAAAAAATTAATTAAAACTTTTTCATTTATTTATCTAAATGTTTTGAGTTTAAGCAATTAAACATAACATAAAAATCTTGCATAACAATCTAAAAAAATGTGTGTAATGTTTTGAGAAATTCTTGGCTTATACTATATCTCAAAAACTATTTTCATCTTATATTTAAATATTTAGAATAATTTTTTTAGCCCAAAGCAATTTTAAATTAAAAAGGATTCATTTCCATTCGTGTATTATTGTTTATAAAATACAATTCTTTAATGCAAAATACATGTAGATAAACTTGAATTATAACATTGTTCTGCATAAATTAAATTAAGGAAATTTTAACACATAGCTATATTTGCTGATTGTGTACTTTCTTAATTATGATATTTCTTATGTATTTACATTCTACAACAATATTATAAAATCATTTGTTACTTTTACAATTTTTTCTTTTATATTATAAATATTATTTAGATATTTTAACAAGATATTTATTAAATTAAAGCTGTATATTAATCGAAAATAATTCCAAGTGATAGATGAAAAATAAATTGTGTAAAAAACATTATTTGTTAACTATTCAATATACTTATTCTCATTAACTCAAAATAATATTCTATTATTATGAAGCAATCTGATAAAATAGAAAATGTATTTGAAACTCAAAGGAATTTAAATTAAATTTTTTCAATAGACGCGACAACCTTTTTATAAGAAAATTTTCCAAACTCTTTACATCATTTGAGAGAGAGAGGTTTTATAGCCGTTTTTATTATATATTTCCTTTCATCTGGAAATACATTTTTCTCAATTCTTAGAGTTAAACACTCTGATAGACTTCATAGTGATTTGAAATATATATACTGCTGTTTAGTAATTTATACTAATAGAAGAGTTGGTGTGTTGCCTTTAAGCTCAGAGGATACGTAACATGAAAGAGAACAATTAATATAATTGAACGATAAAAATTTAGCAATGTACTTCAAGCAACATTATTATGTTACATTGATTCCATTTTAAAAGTTAAAAAAGTAGAAACTTAATAATTACTTAATTCGAGTAAATAAATATTTTTCAAACCCTTTTAATACTATAATAATTTCAGCGAACATAGCAAAGCTAACTTAGGCTATTTATAGATTTTTAGAAATTCAACAGTCGAAATGAATTAGAAATTTATTAAATTTATTAAGTTATATCATTTTTCTTTCAACAGAACTAATAATATATAATACTTATGCTCTTTTTGATTTTTTCATAATGATGTATTAAGTTAAAAATAGCCAGAACGTGAAATGAAAACAGAATCTGATTCAGAAATATGCACCTGTTAAAACATTTATTCAAAATATATTTCTTATAAGTAACAATTCTGAATGATTTACTTCAAAGAATGGAATATACCTATTCTTTTCTGCTTAGTATAAATAGATTTTACTTTTTCGTAGGGTAATCGATCTTTTTATAGTTAAGTCATGACAATAAAATATTTCTGTGATATATATTCCTATTTCAAGTTCATGGTGCTAAATTTCTTGAAGACTGTAAGTTTCTTTTTCAGGAACTTTTCATTTTAATATAGTTTCTTTGGATGTTATGACGTCCAACATGCCTAGTGGTTAGCGTGACTAACTACGGATGGGGAGGACCTGGGTTCGATTCCCGAGTCGGGCATGGATGTACTTTCTCTCTCTCTCTCTCTCTGTTTCTTGTCCTTTCCTCATATGATGGATGAATGTGGCCCGCCCTATAAACGGGTTTGTGGTGGTTTGGCGTGGGCGATGCTACTCGTACCATCGTGACTTGGTTCACAGCTGCCCACCGGGTAACGATGAAATGAGTAGAGTTTCAGACCATTTGTTGCAGCAAATGGGCTAATGTACTTACTTGCTTAAGGGTGCCCGCCATTAGAAATAAAAAAAAATTCTTGGAAGTTATTTGTTTAAATTAATGGAAGTCATTTGTTGATAACTTAAATTATTACATCATATTTTAGCTCTTATAAGTGTTTTAAGAAATGTTTTGCCGCCCAACCTGTCTAGTGGTTAGCGTACCTGACTACAGATGGGTGGGACCTAGGTGCGAATCCTGGCTCTTGCATAGATGTACTTTCTCTCCCTCTTTCTTGTCTTTGTCCTTTCTTTGTGTGTGAATGGTTGCCTACCCTATAAACGGGTGCCTATGGCATGTGTGTACTGAGGAAGACGGACTCCTCACCAAATATGGTTCAGTTGGAAAAGTGAAGCAGCGCACCCTATATTGCCGGCCTGGCTGGCACGCGACAACAACAACAGGAAATGTTTTAGAATTTTTTTGTTCAAAAATCAAACAATCAATTAAATAATTTCTTAGAAAATAAGATAAAAACTAAAGTTTCAATTTAAATTAATAATCAGAAAGTAGATTTAAAACATTACAAAGTATTTTTCCTTATATGATATCAAAATTGGAAACAAATGACATTATATTATTTTTTACAATATTCAACATAAATTATTAATATTTGTTAAATCAAAATATTAAAAGTATAGTCAACAATTTTAATGTTTTGACAAAATTCAACATATATACATAGAAAATCATTAAAAAATATGAAAATGCCAGTTTGTATAATGAATTACATATAAAATATATCTGAATATTTAATTTAAGGACCACACTTATATTTAACTACACTATTTAATAGCTTGAGATTAAGAATCATCCTTACTAAAATATTATCTATAATCATATTAACTTTTTAAATTGTTCTTTACCATTAGGTCGTATTTGACTTAAAATTTTATTGATATTTATTGAACAAATATATTATACTAGAAATAACAAGTGATTAAATTTTCAAAAAATTTAGCTGGATAGATCCTGAGAAATCAGTACCCAGAACAACCACCTCTGGTAGTAATAACAGCAGTTTTACGCCTGGGCATTGAGTCAAACAGAGATTGGATTGCATGTACAGGTACAGATGCCCATGCAACTTCAACACGATGCCACAGTTCATCGACCGTAGTGACTGGCGTTTGGAGACGAGCCAGTCGCTCTGCAACCATTGACCAGAAGTTTTCTATTGGTGAAAGATTTGGAGAACGTGCTGGCCTGGGCAACAGCCGAACATGTTCCGTATCAAGGAAGGTCCGTACAATACCGGCAACACGCGGTTGGCCATTATCCTGCTAAAACGTAGGGTTTCGCAGGGCTCGAATAAAGGGTGGAGCCACGGGTCGTAACACACCAGAAATGTAACGTGCACTGTTCAAAGCACCGTCAATGAGAACAAATGGTGATCGAGCCGTGTATAAAATGGCACCCCATACCATCACGCCAGGTGATGGGCCAGTATGACGATGACGAATGCACGCTGCCAGGATGCGTTCACCACGATGCCACCAAACACGGATGCGACCATCATGATGCTGTACACAGAACCTGGATTCATCCTAAAAGATGACGTCTCGCTATTCGTGCGCCCAGGTTCGTCGTTGATCACACCATTGAAGGCGCTCTTGTCTATGACGCAGCGTCAAGGGAAGCCGCAGCCATCATCTCCGAGCTGAGAGTCCATGCTGCTGCTGAATCATTATAAAATGAATTATTTGTAAACAAACTTTACAATTCATCTTGCATTTAACTATGCATTGAAAAGTTTACCTGTTCTGCATATTAATGTAAAAGTAATCCTTGTAAAATTTCCATTTATGAATAAACACAGGAAATACTCAAATTTATAAAATCAAAAAAAAATGGTTTGAACTAGAAGAAAAAAAAAACTTAAATGAATCGCAGGATGAAATAATCAAAATGATTTAATGCTGTTTAATTTATTATTTAATTTCACATTCCTAAATTCTATACTTTTCTAATTTGTTCTGTTGTCAGCATACATTTTTCTCTAATTAGTTATAGAAAAAGTATATTTCAATTATGCATAATGAAATTTTTATATTATTATTTTTTATATATATTGTATTTTGAAATTTAAACATTATTACTTTACAAATTAATTTATTTCATTTCTCTTAGTAAATATAATATTAGTTTAAACTAAACTTTTGTCTGAATGTCTAAAAATTTTAAATTATGTATTAACCTTAAGAAAAATTATATAAAATATCTCTAAAATTATTTGCATTTTACGATGATATAGTTGAGTTTTAGATTTATTATAGTACTTTATTAAATAAAACAATAAATATACATTATTTTACTTTATTTTCCAATTTATTGAAGGTTAAAACATAGTTTAATGAGGAATACAAAATAACAACTAATAAACTTCCCTTTCAACAGCCCAATTATTTCATAGTTTAATATAAAATTTGAGGCTAATGATCTAATAAAAGAAATTTGTTTACAACTTGACATATAATTATTTTGCCTCATATTATTATATGATTGCTATTTGCATTATGTAATGACATGCTTATTAAATATTTTTTAGATAATTTTCTTTAGGAGAATAGTGCAAAAACTAATAATCTGTGGTTAATTTGAATCTATTCAACATTATTAGCTTAATTTACATAGAAGTGCTATAAATATAAGTACTTCATAAATTATTTCGTAAATTTAAATCATTCATTTTTGAAATACATTCTTAACATATAATGAATGTTATCTATTGCAACTCTAATCCTTATTATTTCTACATTGAAAATATGTTTTTATGAAGGAATTATAAAATTTTATTTAAGATTGCGTAACAATCTTAATTCATTTTAATATAAAAATTCACTATTTAATAAACTCATTCTTTATTAATGTAAATTATAAATAGTCTAGGTCTAGTTATTGTTAGGTTTCTAGCCCAGAGGGCCATATCCCTTCTATTCCTAAGAAGTTATTTCAAAAACATAGATAGACAGTAGATTCATATTAAGATAAGTGTTCCCAATAAAATAAATTGTTCCTGCATGATGAATTATAGAATTCCAAACAAAATAAACAGAAAAGTTACAAGAGAGAAATTGTAAATTGAAAAAACAAGGTACAATAAACACATAGAACTGTATAGTACTTATTTTATTTATTTATTTTTTGATTTTAATTATTTATTATTTCTTAAATTATAAACAAACAAAGAATACACAAATATTTACAAACAAAAAAATATATTCGACTCAGTACCCCAATGAAGGGCAATCAGCAAGAAATTGAAACAAAAGAAAAAGTGTCAAAAAAAAAAATAAAAATAAAAAAAATAATTATTTTTATTTTGAACTAAATTAGTTTGTTGTTGGGCTTAAACGCAGCACGGCCCTGGGTCTGTGGAAATTAATGATTTCATAAGGGCTATAGTTCTCAATAGAATGAATTTCTGTATTATTAATTTCATTAAGTTTTTCAAAAAATCTAAATGCTAGGAATTTAATATATTTTTTTAATGAAAGGACACCTAGATTATTGCGAATTTGTTCGTTTCTGATATAGTAGTCAGATTTTGAGATTAGTCTGAGGAGTTTGCTTTGCTGACCTTCCAGCTTTTTAATATTAGTTAATGCAGCACTTCCCCAGATTGGTGCAGCGTATGTAATTATTGGTCGTATAAATGACCTATAAATGAGTAACTTATTACTCATGGATAGATTAGAATTGTACGCAATTAGTGGATAAAGGGTTGATTTGGCTTAAATTAATTTTAATTTAGTTTTCCTAATATGTGATTTCCAGGTGAGTCTTTTATCTAGTGTAAGTCCGAGGTAATCAACGGTATCTGACCAGGGGACAGGATACCCGTTGAGTTTAATCTGAAGGGGTGGAGTTCTTTTTTTAGTAAAAACGACCGCCTTTGATTTATTTGGGTTAATTTTGATTTTCCAAATATCTAGCCATTTTTCAATAGCCATGATATGTTCGGAGATGTGGGCATGAATTTTCCACATTTTTGTGCTGGATGCCAGTACAGCAGTGTCATCAGCAAACAAACAGAGCATAGTGTTGGGATGCTGAGGAATATCGTTGACGTAGATGTTGAATAAAAACGGACCCAGCAGGGATCCCTGTGGGACGCCTGCAAGAATGGGTCTGTTTTGGGAATAAGTTTTTCCGACTCTAACAGAGAAAGTTCTTTTAGATAGGTAGTTATCTATAAGGAAAACCAGATAGGGGGGGGGGAAATTGAATTTAATTAGTTTAAATATCAGGAATTTATGCCAAACTCTATCAAAAGCTTTTTCTACGTCAATGAATATTCCTCCCGTTGATTTTTTCTTGGCAAAACCTTTAGATATCTTCTCCACCACCCTGAGTAGTTGATGGGTAGTCGAAAGCTTTCTCCGAAATCCAAACTGCCGAGGGATGATTATTTGGTTCATCTCATCACAAACTAGTAACTTTTGAAGAATTGCTTTTTCAGTTATTTTTGCAAGGGTCGGTAGTAGGGAAATCGGCCTGTAGCTCGACGGCTGCTGCTTGCACTTGCCCTGTTTGTGGAGCGGTATGATAACTGCCCTCTTCCAGATATCAGGAAAATGGCCAGTTTTTATAATTCCATTTATAATCTCCGTTAGATAGCAAATTGCTCTGATTGGTAACTGTTTAATAATTTTATTGGTAATCAAATCATGACCAGGGCATTTTTTTGGCTTAAGATTTTTAATGGTCATTTCAATTTCAGATGCCTGTGTTTCAACAGGGAATTGGTGAATATAATTTTTATTATAAAATTCAAAAATTGCATTGTTGATAGCATTATCAGTTAGCGGTTTATTAATGTTATTTGGTTGAAATTGCTTTTCTAGACTGGCTGCCAGACATTCTGCCTTTTCAAAGTCCATTAGTGCGACTTTCACACCATCTATAAGGGGGGGAATACACTCTTTGGTTTTTTTCCGCTTGTTAATTGCTCTCCAGAAGGATCCATCCTCCACATTGAGGCTTTTTAAATAATTGCTATAGGATTTTTGGTTAAAATCAGTAATATTATTTTTGATTTGTCGTTTTAATGAGTTAATTTGATTTTTAATAAACGGGCATCTAGTGCGATTATGGATCTTCCTCAATTTATTACGGTTTTTGATAAGGTTAATTATGTTGTCAGGAAGATAGTTTATAGACTGCTTAGGTTGAAAGAATTTACTAGACTCTAATGAACTATTAATTATGGAAGTTAGATTTGAGACACTATTGTCGATTAAAAGTGGAGTGTTGATAGACTTGAATGCAGAGTCCTTAATTAGTTTATTCACTTTTTCTCTAAATTTATTCCAATTATAACAAGTTTTTAGAAATTCGCTTTCCTGTTGTGATGAGTTGCTGTAATAGATTAATACCGGAAAGTGATCTTATGGTAGTCCTTCAATCGTTGACATCTTAATTGGGGGTTGGACACCCCTGGAGAGCATTAGATCTATATAATTACCATGGATGTGGACGTAGTGGGTGGGTTTATCTGGGTGAAATAATTCAAAGTCAGTTTTGCAAATGAAGCTGTTTAACAGCCTTCCGGTGTTGTTTGAGTATGCACAACCCCAGTTATGGTGTTTCGCATTTAAGTCACCACCAATTATTATTTTAAAGTTGACAGAGGCTAAGTTTTCTATATCCATATTAAGAAGCGAGGAATTGGGGGAAGGGGGAATATAAAATGACACGAGAGCAATATCAGAAGAATCGGCAAAATGTAATTTGACCATGGTTGCTTCAGTGAAGTGTAATTTTGGAGTGGGAAATTTAGTGTGACTGATTTTGTTTTTAATTATGATGGCCGTACCACCCTGATGGACAGAACGATCATTACGGTACATGGAGTAATTGGGAATATTAACTTTGTGAGAATTAATTAAATGAGTCTCCTGAAGGAGAATAACATCCGGGCTATTTTGATTAATGAATAATTTAAATTCGGCTAGTTTATTGTATAGTCCATTCGCGTTCCAAATCATAATTTTTAAATTTTCAAATTTTTTAATTCCCATTAGTATTATCGTTTATACTGAGGGCTTTTAATAGGAGACTAACTTTGTCTGTTGAATGGACTGCTTTCTCTAAGAGGGGCACAACCTGCAAGAGCGCTGGGTATGCTTTGAAAATTATATTAATCTCTTTAAAGAGAGTCATAATGGCGTGTATGTTTTCGATAGGTCCTAACTCAGGGAGGGTGGGGGTGGGGTCAGTAGTGTTTGGTGTTTGTTTATTTACATTTGCCGCGGCAACCTGCGCGAAGGAAAGATTTTTAGTAACCGTAGTGGTTGGTTTGACAGGGGTTTTAGCTAGTTTTTTATTTTTATTTACGGGATTTGCCGGGCATCCAGCATAGGAGGCAGTATGGGAAATTCCGCAATTACAACATTTTGGAGTGTCAATTCTTTTGTGAGGGTACTCTTTAGAAGAATGCTTCTCACCACACTTAACGCAGTTGGGTTTTAGATGACAACTGGCTGAGTTATGACCATAACCCTGACAATTGAAGCATTGAGTGGGTCTGTTATTAATATATTTTTCAATCTTTATTAAGAGGTGCATTACCTCTTTTACTTCATAAATTTTTTGTGCAGCTTCATTGGGATTTAAAGTGACTAAAAAGCAAGGGATTGGTTCTTTTACCCTGTGTTTTTTCATAACTGCAACAGATGCTATGTCAAACCCTTTATTTGATAGATCTTCACTTATAAGCTCAGGGGGGGGGTGTTACTGGGAAGACCTTTTATTACTACCTTGACAGGCTTTTCAAGCCTATTCTTTATAACTAAGCATTCTAATTGATGGTCTAATAAAAACTTAGTTACTTTCCTGTGTATTTCAATGGTTTCGGGGAAAACCTTGAGAAATTCACCCGACAGTTTGGCTTTAAGATTTAAATCACAGTTATTTTTTAAGTCATTGAGTAAGATTGTGAAATTTGTTTTTATCTTAATTAGAATGGGTGGAACATTATTTTTGGGGATGGGGTTAGACAGGACCTCATTTTGGTCAGAATTACTTTTGGTAAGTAGCAAAAACTTATTTTGTGTAACCGTTTCTTGACTGGGGGTAATAATTTTAACATTAGCAGTTTTTTTTGGCCTGATGTACCCTTCTTCATCACTCAAATTGGCGATAGCTCTTTTACCCTTAGTTGGGGTACCATTTAATCTGCCAGCACTACTAGTGCTTGGCAATTGTAAATAACTATATACAATATTATCATTATTTTCAGCAATACAACTATTATTTTCAACATTAGCAGTATTATTTTCATTTGCACAATTATGAGAAAAATCAGTAACAATCATAGTAACATTATTTGCATGATTAATGGATGGATTTACAGAATTAGAAATAGCACTTGAACACATATTATCATTACAGTCATTTGAATTCTTTACAACATTACATTCATTGTTTAATTGAGTTTTAGAATTATTTTTGTTACTATTAGTATTAAGAATTGGCCATTTATTTTTATTTTTAATATTTTTAGAAGATTTTTTACTATTAGAATTAGTTTTGGCAATTGTATTAGGTTTTACATTTTTATTAAAAACACTATCAATATCCGTATTAGAATCAGAATTCAACACATTTTTATTAATTTTAGAATCATCATGCAAGGAACAATTTGAAATCAAACAATAACCAAATTGGGAACACTTACTTCTTAGTTCTTGGCTGCATAGAAATGCATGTTGGTATAGTTGATTTACATAAATCCAGTGTTGATTGGCGTGATAATTCACGTCAACCGATTCCATTCCTTCCATAATTCTCTTATTCGTAGTTACTAGAATTTGTAGAAGCTCACTTTTTTCCGTCAATTCTCGTAATGTGTTACACCTTTCCAATTTAGTAATCGGTACACTAAGATTAAGGCAGCGTAACTGATCCATATTCGGGACAACACTTTTAATGGAAGCTTTTATCAGATCACTTAAATTCGGTGAATCATGGCTAGCACCCTGCACGTTGCTTTCGTTAACCCTAACGGGCATTGCACGTGGCACACTATTATCACAGATCACTTGGTGGCCCTGAGTAGGGGCTTTATGGCCGAGCATATCACAACTATCGCCTAAAGGTGGAAATTCGGCGTAGTCCATTTGTTCAGAAATAAATCCAAGAGGTTGATCATCAGCACTAAGGGTAAGCACCGGCATCGAAGGTAGAAATTCCTCCTTGGGTCTATCGGCTGCGCCACCGACCGCAGCCATGGCGGGGAGAGGCAACACGAAGTAAGGTAAGGTAAAAACTGGTTTACTCGGAGAAACGAAATGGCTCACTAAGTAGAAACACGTTCTGCACTTGCAAGGTTCAGGGACTGAACTTTTTGCAACTTCGAAAATTATGTGGAATGTATTTTCAGAATGGTTCTTCTTGCATCAGGAGAACTCTGAACTTATCATCTTACATCATTCCCATTATGAAATTATAAATATTGTATTAGTTAATCCTTGAAACTCTTAATGCAACATTGTGAACCAAATTTGCAAATCAAATTCAATACCTTAAACTATTTAATTACAGTTCTTATAAGGGTGGTTATTTTTAATTGACAAAATATGTTTAGCCACAATGGCGATATTCTATGAATTTAAAGGATAATAAAACAATAAAATCAAAATGTAGTTCATTACTTTTCTAACAAAACATTGTTTAAACTTAGAAATTTCAGGTACCTTAATTTTAAGGCATATATTCTCCATCAACGTGACAGTCTATACTGGAGCTCATAATATTCAAAGGCAATAGATTCCTTAATCGGATTTTTGACATAATCATAGGTTAAATATTTATTCACCCAATTACTATATGACGTTAATGGCTGAATCTGGTTCTATATGGGAACGACTTTTAAGGCATTATTATATCAGTAGAAAAAATTCAGAACTTATTTTTATTATTATGGTTTAAAATGATGCTATTATCTCCTTAAAATCTCTCAATAGTTTTACTATTTCTAAGCAAAAACTTCAAAAAATAGGGAAACAATTTGGGAAGTTAACAGGCAAAATATTTTCTTTTGCCATTAATAAGAAATATTTCCATTTGGTACCGAGTTGGATTTAAAATATTTATTACAAAAAAAAGCAAATGAATTGAAATAGCAATTAAAGTGATACTAAAAAAGTACAATCGTATAAATTTTATACATTATTATTTCTGCTAAATATGATTAATTTTTGTAAGTAAATATAATACTAACAAACTAATACTTACAAAATATAATACTAAATTTAGTATTGAAAACAACAACTACAAAAAGTATGCTTTTAAGTACTTTTTTTTAATGATAAACAAAGAATATGAAAACACATAAATATAACGGTAAATATTTAAAATCATTAAAATAAAATTAAATGTTATTTTAAAAGAAGTAATTTTGCTTTCCAGAGATAAACTTTCTTCCATTCAAAATAAAATGAATAATTAAAGGTGTCAAAATAACTGTTGGAATGGAATTCTGGGAAAAACGTAAGATATGTATATGATAAATTATTTGTAATTCATTTACAGGAAAGTGATATAATTAGTTTAGTTCTAACAACATCAAATTTTGAGTAAACCTGAACTTATGCAAATATAAAAAAGCCCAAATCCATCACAATTCTTTTCTGGTTAAAGAACTGTTAGAA
>JAPDSC010034348.1:0-10295 GCA_026290005.1 Latrodectus geometricus | reverse complement strand
ATACTATGAATTATTTATATAAAATATATATGCATAAAAACTGAGCTTATCACATACCAAGACACAAAATATTAAAAAATAATCATTATATCAAAGTGATTAAAATGATATAAAATAAATATTGATGAATCATCATTAATCTTAGAAATATAATGAAAATGCTTTTACATGCAATCTTTGCAAAATGATTCAAGATTTATTAATATGAGAAAAATAGAAAAAAACAGCTAAACTATATCGTAGTAAGTTTGAACTTACTGTTAAATATTTAAATTTTAATATTTTCAATAGCATAATTAATCAGGAAAGATTAGTTGAAAACTAAAGACTATGGACTGTCTTGAATATCGTAAAAGAGTGATTCGAATTTACTTATTATGAATCCTTTCAAGAAATTAATAGTAAAGAAAGAACCTTGAATGATTTATAGGCTTTTCTAAATCTTTCCTTTGAAATAAAAACTTTTTAATCCCAAAAGAAAAATGCTTGAATTCAAATTTTATGACTAGTAAAGATATTAAATGAGTCAATTAAAATTTAAATTAGCTCAAATTAATAGTAATCATGCATTTATTTATGTGTGACCAATTACCATTACTAAATGATAATCAATTGTTTGGTTAGTTAGATCTAGAAATTAAATAAAACTTGCGTAATTCCTTTAAATAAATTTTCTACGTTGTTAAGTTTAAGAATCATAAAAGTGCCAGTCATGAAGTATTAAGTCTAAATTTAAATTTGTCAAACAAAAAAATTAAATCAACTTCAAACACTAACTAACATTTTTTATTAATTTCTGATTATGAACATTTCAAGTTGAAAAATTGAGTATTTTAATGGTTTTTTTCCCTATTGACATGTGAATAAAACCCTTCTATTTACACAAGGAGAGAAAGTGCATAATTGAGAAATTCTAAAGTTTTACAATTGTTAGTAATTGTCAGATTACTCAATATGCAATGTTAGATATGTTTCAAAATAAACTGAACCCTCTTAAAAATTCTTGCTTATACTTATAAATTTTAATCGGAAGGAATTATCAATTCGATTAAAATTAAAAGCTAACCTATAGAATGATTATTGTTTTGCTCAGCCTCCCAATCAAAATATACTTCTAAAAATAGATTTTTGATTGATATTGCTCTTTCGAACATGAAGAAAATTGTCTGTTGCTATTTCTTAGAATAAAACTTAAAATTGCGTAATTTCTTGAAATATCCACAGATTATGACATATTGCTTATGGAATCATTTTAGTGAAATTATAAAAACCAATTATCAATAAAAATTACTGCTGAAGAATTTTAATATTATAAATCGAAAATTTTTCTCTGTCATGGGATTCATTTTCTATTAAGTAAATTCCCGTCATTTTATTAAAATATTTTACTTCAATGTTTTTAAATAGTGAACCTAACACTTGAAGATTATTGCGAATCATCTGAATTTCAGCCACGTGATGTTTTAGGATTTTTATAGATAATTAGTGGGTCGTAGTTTTTAACGGTAAACATATTAATAGAGTGGTAGAAAAAATTGTGATTTTAGGAAAAATAACAGTGCTTACAATTTATTTAGTTTTATTCAAACTGTGTATTTATTTAGTTTTACACCGTGAAAGGGAAAATCTCGCCCAGATTAACTGCAGATGAATAAGGTGTTGAAAGTTTGAAAATTCCCTTTCATTACTAGTTATTAAGTATTGAAGCCTTAGAACATTTATGATCAGCAGATCTAAAACATTTATGATCATCAGTGCACTATAAAAAACTGCAGAGGCCGAAAACAATAATTATTCAAATACTGGAATAAAATGATAAATATCATTATTTTATTAAAAAACATTGCACTTTGGGCAAATAAATAGAAATATATTTTTGTACTCCTTGCAGTTTCGCATATCTGGCAATTTTAAAGGTGCAAAAAAACCACACGTCTCTCTTCTTGAAGCGGGAAGAGTTCCGAAACGGAATATTACATTATTAAAATGAATTTTATCACATGATATAAATAAATTATTAGGGAGTTCACATCAATGATGAACATTCTGTAAATTGTTCATAAATGATATGATTAAAATTCCAATTTTCCTTCCATACAGTGAAAAGTCATAAGTTTCATTCCATTCAAAGAGGTAGTTCTTAATACAGCTCCGGACGAAATTTCATTCCACTCAGTGAAATTCAGTGAAAAGGCATAAGTTTCATTCCATTCAATGAGGTATTTCTTAATACAGCTCCGGACGAAGTTTCATTATATTCAGTGAAATTCGGTAAAAAGTCATAAGTTTCATTCTATTCAGTGTAGGTCTTAATACAGCTCCGGACAAAGTTTCACTACATTCAGTGAAAAGGCATGAGTTTTATTCCTTCCATGAAGTCTTTCTTAATACAGCCCAGGACAAAAATGCATCTGACACTTAGAATAAAGATATTTTGATAGGTTGTTTTAAAATGTGTCAAGGGAGAACACGCGAAAAATTCACAAACCCTACTGAAATCACTACTGTACCCTACTGAAATCAAATAAGTTATAGTCATCTTTAGTTCTTAAATTGCGGAGAGGAAAGAATCCGAAACTTTATACTCCAAAAATAACTCCAAAGAAAAGAACATTATAGTGAGTTGTAGAATATTCGATTTCATGAAATTCAAAGTTTGCTTTTAAGGAACTTCGTGGAAATTTATGAAGTGAATGTTGTAATACGTATGTTTATAAGAAAGAGCCAATTATTAATGATTAATAACACTTTTTTTTAATATTCATATAAAATTTGGATAACTCAAAACTAACTCATTTTTTTTTCTTTATAAAATTTTATTACTGGTTATTGCTTCCGTCACGTCATGAAGATGCTCACTGTAAATTACATTCAGCCAGGGATTTTAACACGCAGTTTGATATGATTAATTAAATATGTATCACTTAATGAATATCAAATAACATTGATCATTTGCAAGAAATATTTGAAATTATGTAGGGGATATATATAACAAAAAACATTTTTAATTTAATTTTTGCTTCAAATTATTTTTGTAAATTTAAGTAATCTCGAATTTTATTTAATAAATGCTTTGGAACATTATCCGTATTTTTAAGAATCGAATGAAGCCGTTTTTTCTTGCATTCATTTTTCTTACATTAAGTTTTAATCTTAACTTTTTATTGAAACTACTTATTTAATGATATGTGCATTCTATTAACATCTAATAAATATCTTTAAATATTCATGATAAAAAATGGTATGTCTGATGAATCAACTAAGACCTAATGCATTATTACGTGAATAATAAATACTAAAAAATCATTAAAATTAATTGATACTGGATTCGAAAGGCTATATTTTTAATACCCAAGAAAGAAAATAAAATTCTTCTTTTTTAATTACATCGAACATTCTTTTAAATGTATTCTATTGTCTACTTAAAATTATCGATATCTTGTGATACATTTCTATAAAAACCATTGCCTTAGAAATAGCAATTTAATGAAAAAGAATAAAGAAAGGATCCCATCAAGTTTAAGTGCAATAATTTCAGCAGTCAAGGTTAAGACGTCAACGGGTTACTCATTTTCTCGGACTTTGATCGCCAAACTAATTTCTTTCACTCAACTTCCCCCCCCCCCTCTTTTTAGTCTTGTGTCTCGATGAACCTCACTTTCATCAACTGGAAGGGGGGGGGAGTTTCTTTTATGCCGTCTCTAATGAAGCACGGGAAAGCGAGTCATTTTCCCCAACGGATGACTGTTTTCGCGCCAGCTTTTCTTTGTTTCAAGAAACGATCTTCTTTCTGAGAACGTCTGCCTTATGTAATTTGCGGGTCGGTCTTCCGGCCTGGATGATGACTGATCGGTCGTTTCCAGAGGTCCATCCATTCATTGGGTTTCTAGAGTTCACTTGGGCCTTACCCTCCCATCAAGTGGCCCTTCACCCCGCTCGTCTGAGGAGCACTTGATCTTGAAACTGGTTTTCTCCAGCTGGGCTGCATCTTTTGTTCTGCCGTTGCCACTCGGAAAGAACTAATGTTAACGCCTCTGGCGGATTTGTCAGTCCTAGTATTTCTTTTTTCATTCTGTGTTATTAATTGCCCAGTGTTTAACGGGTTGTAACCCTCTAGAGGTTACAAAGAGGATAATATTGCGAATTTAAAATAGACGAGGCAGATAAACCCTACAGACGATAGTTTATGTCTGATTCTACCTGTTCAATACACTATATGCTGAAGTAAAAATTATTATTTGATTAATTATGGAAAAAATTATTAATAAATATCTTAAATGTTTAACATGTTGATTAGAACTTATTTTTTTTTTTAGGTTAAAAAAAACTAACATTTAAAATTAAGAATCTATAGATAAAACCAACAAATTAGAAAGGCCTCTATAGATCAATTTTTTGTCAATAATCTTCAATTTTAGGAATTTTGTGGATAATTAAACAAGGTCTTACATTTTAATTGGATTCTGAAACATTATAAACACCTAAACCCAGGATTAGATAGGATTCGAAGACAAGAGCTTTTGAACCAAAAGATTGAACTTTATCCATTTGAATAACAGCTCAGCGTGTTCTCTAAATGAAAGAACTGTAACTGAAATTGTTTGATTATTTACATGTTTAGATACGGCATTTGTTTTTGAAAAATAAAACTTGAAATTTTTTAAAACAAAATATAAATTTTATAACTAAAAACGAAGTATTGGAGTTGTTTTTCACCATCCAGTATAAGCCTAATGATAATAATTTCCTTTAAAATCTTTACTCGAATATTAATTGAACAGTTACAATATTGTTTGTACTTTTATTGAATGTGTGTGTGTTTTTTTTTTTTTTTTTTCATATGACAATCATAAATTTCTACTTTTAATTTATGAATAATGTAGGAAATGAAATTCATAATCCATATTGAAAAATTTAGCCCTATATTAAAAATTTAAATTTGTATGTTATTATGTAGATATTAAAATAAACCGATTTAAAAAAATATGAAACTCAGAATATTTTCATTCCTAAACTTTCCAATTAAATTGATTTATTTTTCAAATTTTTAGAGTATTTTAAAATTTATTTCATATTTTTTAGTAACTTTTTAAAATGTCATTTAAACGTTAATTTATTGTGTTAGTAAAATAATATTTTATTAATAGCATTTAAGCTAATAGTGAATTATAAAACATTTCAACAAATATATTATTATTAAAAATAATATGTTGTTTGTAAACAGTAAATATATAAATAAGTTCGAAGACAAAATTATTTTGCTTTAAAAATATGCATTCAGAAAAAATTGAATAAAAAATAGCTAATATAGCATGGATATGAGATTAGGAAATTAAATAAATTATAAAAGGTGCTTCTCCAATAAACATTGAGGATATATGAATTTATATGTAAAATAAAGCCACCAGTACAATTTAAAACACACGTTAATTTTAGTAATAAGTATTTATGTAATCTGATTGACAAGTCGGGTGTTAATACTCTCTGAGTAGGGACCGTATATAAAATTGAACTTTAAAAGACATTGATGATTTCATAATCTTTTAAAGATCAAATTTATATATGGTTCCATATTTTTCTCATTACCACATAATATATTTTTTAAATATTTTTTTGAAATAGTGTCACATATATGACCTGGTTCCCAAGAACCCCATATTTCAAGAAGTGGTTATAATAAAAAGTATGTGAAACTGAATACAATATCGACCGGAAGCTAGAAACTTGATATCGGTGTTTCTCAGGGGGTAAAGTCAGGGACCTGCACCTAGGGTAATGGGTGGGAAAAAAAGTGACTTTTTTCCCCTCTTGAAGAGTCGAGTGAAAGTGTTCTTACCTTGAAAGAACTTCCGCTGTTCTTTCACCACAACTTTATTCTTAGCTACTCTCTTCTAAAAATGAGTTCTAATTCTAGGGTCAAAAGCTTCAACTGAAGGAATCCAAAATAAATAAAAGAACCTTTCATTTTCTTTGAAGGAAACAAAAATTTACTGAGTTAAAACAAAATTGTTTTACGTTGATCCCCAATATGCATTTTAATACAACTAAAGATATCTTTAAATATATAAAAATTGTATTAACGAGAGTAAATTCTACTCTCGTAGAAAAATATTTAAAAAAATTTATTATTTCTAATAGATTTTGTAAGACTTGCGGGAAATTTTTGAAAAATTTCCAGCAACGTTGTTATTTTTTATAATATGAACTTATAAATTAGGGTACGTTGAAGTATTATGTAAGCACGTTTACCTTAATTTTTTTTGACTAGTTTTTAGCTATTTCCTTCCTTATGTAAGCAAAAATAGGAAAATATCGGATACCCACCAACTTAAATACATAAAAGTTTTAATTATTCCGCCACTGAATTTTAATGAATAAATTAATTTTAAAGAAGTTTTTTCAATTAAGGAATATAAAATGTGGTACTCGTTTATTTTCATAAAACTGCTATGAAATATTATACTATCTTTTTTCAAAAATAATCGAAAATCTTATCGCAGCTTCTCAATGAAATATAACCAAATAAAATAATTTTTATTTAATTATGAATTGTTAATATTAAATAGAAAGGAAATTTATCTTGAATAACGCGTGTTCAATAATCTTAATATGTAGAAATCAATGTTTAAATGGTGCATGGTACATAAATTTTTAACAATGATATAAGAATAAATTCACAAATAGAATTGCTTTTATATATATGGATTTCAATTATCGGAAAGAATTAGAACACGAATAAAATTAATATTATATAATACTATTATTCCATAACAGATGGCAACATCAGGTTTGTTGGTGGAAACGGACAAATCGACAATTAAATAGAGCAACTAACTAGGAGAACGAAAAATCTAAATATTAAGAGTCACAATTATTATTTAAAAAAGGCTAAGCCCTTTTGATTTTTTCAAATTTGTTTTTTTATGACTTAATTTTTCTCATATTATTTTTTAACTTACTCATTATCAAATTAAACATATATAATAATGCATAGTCAGTAAGTTTAATTTATTGAGTTTATAAAATTAGTTTAGAAAACATCTAAATTTTTATGTCTATTGTATAATAAATAGCTGAAATATATTTTAGTAATTTTTAATACTGATTTTTAAATTCTTCCTTCAAAAGTTTTTCGAAACTGTTGTCAAATTTGATTAATGAAATATTTGATAAGAATTCATTGAAAAAACATTGAAATGTTTATTCAATGAAATATTTGATGCAATTTGCATTTTAAGAAACAATTCATTTATGAAAATTAATTAACAAGTTACTGCAGAAATTTTAAACTTTTTCGAAGAATCAAAAAAATAAGAAATTTATTAATTTTCAAAAAGAGTTAAACTAAAATTTCCAAATTTGTGCATGATGAAATGAATCCATCAATCAGAAATTTTACAAATTGTTACATAGTATTTTGGTATCATTCAAGAAATATAAATATGTTTTGAATTT
This sequence comes from Latrodectus geometricus, assembly GCA_026290005.1. NCBI lineage: Eukaryota > Metazoa > Arthropoda > Arachnida > Araneae > Theridiidae > Latrodectus > Latrodectus geometricus. The sequence continues at coordinate 2,840 of JAPDSC010034348.1, read as the reverse complement.
CTAAAATCAAAAATATTTATTTTGTGATCATTAGAACAACAAGCAAAATTTTTGTGACGTTTAAAAAAAAATAAAAAAATAAAAAAAAATAAATAAAATAAAAGTGAAACAGACGTATATGCAGATGGTAAGCTTTTGCCTAAAATGCCAGCGTACTCTCCTAAATTCTATAGAACATGTGTGGAATGCTTTTGGGAAGATGCCTATCGGCATTTTTTATTCCATTCACCAGGAAACACTCAACAACTGAAACAGATACTGATTGAGGAATGTGTGTACATTCTTATAACAATAACTGTCGGACAATACAGTACTGAGTATGAAGTGACGGTACAGTGCAATCATTGTAAAAATAAAAGAGCCTGACTCGGACAAAAAAATTTAAGGGGAAAAAAAACCCAAAGTAAGGAAAATTTGCTTGTTGTTCTTTCTCTTTATGTAGAGGATTATGCTTCAAGATACTATGAGTTCAATGGAGTATTTTTTCGTTTAGTTTCATACTTTATATGTTGCATTCACTTTTACTCAATTATCCCTCGGTTATCGTTTAACTACAAAATAATATTTCTCATTCCCGAATTTCATTTCTCTAAGAGATTATCAGAGATTCTCTAGATTAATAGCGAAAAAGAGATCTATTGTTTAAGTTTTGCTCGCCAGAGTAATAAAGAGTTTTGATAAAATACGTTATAGATTAACTCAGTCATTCATATAATCAGGAACTATTAGATGATAGTTTGATCATAAGATCAATCCAAACTATGTAGCCATTACCAGGTTTCACGGAGCCTTTCTGACAAATTAATTTAAATTTTTCACGGGACTTGTATCACATTCAAAATTTATCGCTAGTTCATACTAACTGTTATTGTGGCTCCATGTAACCATTTAAGTCTTAAATGTTAATATACATTTTAATCTATGTGTACACGACATGATAACATGACGCTGTAAGTGATGACGGGATATTAGTAAAAACTAATAGATTTTCACTACTGTATCTAGTTAAAGACACTTTGTTGCACCATCTTCATGAGTGGGTCTGTTGTATATTGTTCCTCATTGCTATCATTTGTTAGTAGATACAATATTGTTCATCAGTTAAAAGGAATACTCTACGTTAGTTCTGGTTATTAATTAGAATGTGAAAAGGATGGAAGTTATTCCTTAAGGGAGAATATGCCACTAACATTTTATATTCTTGACCCGCATTTGATGTTATGGATAGAATGATGATTTTTTTAAAAATAAATTCTGAAACAGAATACCCCGCGAGTTGACTCTGTATCATTCTGATTCTGTTTATACCTGTAGTAAGAGCATAATTAGACTAGAAAAAGTTTCACATTAAAAATTTAAGTAGAATAATCATAAACAGTTTTAAATATAACAATGACAAAATGAACATCCCTGACAATACCTTACTTGTTTATGAATTTTTACTGGATATAGCCGCCTAACCTGTCTAGTGGTTTGCGTAACTGTTTACGGATGGGGAGGACCTGGGATCGAATCCCGGCTAGGGCATGAATGTACTTTCTCTTTCTCTGTCTTTCTTGTCCTTTTCTCAGATGATGCATGAATGTGGCCTGCCCTATAAACGGGTTTGTGGTGGTGTGGCGTGGGCGATGCTACTCGTACCTTCGTGACTTGGCTCACAGGTGCCCACCGGGTAACGATAAAATGAATCGCAGTTTGCGGCTAATGTACTATACTTGCTCAAGGGTGCCCGCCATTAGAAACAAAGAAAAAATTTTTTTACATGATATTACATGGATCTGGATACACGTAGATTGCATTTTCATGGTTTTTGCACTTAAATGCATGTATATAAAGCTGTAATATGAGCTATGACTCGTGATTTCTTTCCAACAAAGAATAACTGTAATAATATATTTACTCATGACAATTAATTGCACGCAATTCTTTTAAAATATAGGCCCCATAAAATTTGCTATTTTTTGTCTAATGTCCCTTTTCCCAAAATGGAATGGAATTTTGGAGCAGATAGCACTAACTTAGATACCTCTGTCTCCATGCGATAATGGGTTTCAAACTGATCGTAACAGCCTAAATAAAAAACAATTTCTTAATCTACCTGAATAATTAAAACATAAACTTAAAAAATAACCGAAATTTAACCTCTTATATTTTATAACTCCTTTCATCTCTATTTTTTACTTACCTTGAATTTTTTATAAAATCCTAAATAGATTTCACGTAATTGAACAGCTATTTTTTTCGTTATCTTAAAATTTACTTAGTTTATCACGGTACTTGAGACAACTTTCTGCTGCAATTTCATTTTCACAATTCACGTCACATTTCTATGTGACTAAATATGCAGGATAGGTGACCTTCAAATATTTGATTGAACGTTCCTTACAAAATTGTTAGGCTCACACAATACTTAAGAATTAAAAAAGAGAGCAGAATTCCTTTATTTCTATGATATGCCAACAAAAGCTGACATACACGCACTTCTTTGTTAATTCCCCATTTAATTAAAGACTAGGAGAAAATGTTTTGGAAAATACATGTGATTAATGATTTCATATCTAAGAATTATATGAATTCATACACACACACTAAAAATTATCCTGTTACTTAGTTGTTAAGATGTATATGATAAGGTATTATTTTTTGTCCATTTATATTTTTTGATGAAATGAAAGTAAAATGTTTGTATTATAATTGTATTTTAAATGAAAAACATTTTAAAATAGATTTTAATTGATTTATAAATTTTAAAATTCGTGCTTCAGATTAAAATTAAAAATAAAGAAATGACCGACTAAGAGAATCACCAAAAAACAAATTTCGATATCATCGAAACTTAT